>JANFOE010000658.1:0-287886 GCA_025667525.1 Glebionis coronaria | reverse complement strand
AATTTTGCCACTACAGTCAAAATTTCTACCAGTAGGCAACCATTTAGAGGTGAGTCTGGGGCTACTAGGCTTAGCAAGACTTTCTGTGGACCCTACATGCGTACTTTTTGGAACATACACCTTAGCCTTAGGAGTACGTTGTTGTTCACTGACTGACAGCTTGTCAATTCGAGTGTAACCGCCATAATTCAAACCATTCATAATCAAACCACAAGCATCATGACAAAAAGTAAAGAAACATACATTTAGCACAAATAACTTCAGATTTTTCATTCCGAATAGCAAGCTTAAAGTCATTACATTCAGATGAATTAGGTTTCTGATTATGATTAAAAAGAGGTAAATTCCTAGGGTGTTCTTCTACTTCCACATTATTGATCTTGGGGCGACTACTTCTAGAGGCAAAAGGGACCCTATCATTCCTTGTATTGCTCGTAGGCTGTGGCCTTCTGCTCTTAGTGTAGTTGTTTATTCCTGTAGAAGAAGACACGCGTCTATTAGAATTAGCACTTTTTAAATCAATAACTTGTGGTTGATTTATAGTGATCGGTTTTGTCCTAACGCTTGCTTTATGTTGTTTGCTAGGCACAGAGGGAGAACTAACACGAAACATTCCTGGGGCAATCACAGCAGTTTTCGTTCCAGCAACCTTGGGAAAAGGTGTCACAGCAATACGAGTGGGTCCCGAGGTTGCTGGTTTCTGGATCATCGTATCCACAATCGAGCTAGGTTCAGAAGTCTTATCTTTTAACAAGGCCTTTAACTTATAGTTCTCACAGATTTTATCAATAAGTTTCTGATAGACAGACTTACTTTGTTCAACAGCCCGCTTATATGAAACAACAACATATTTTAAATCTGCAATCTTAGCCTTAAGCTTCTGAACATTACCATCACTCGCACTCTCTAACCCTGACGAGGCCAAATTTGTTTCCGAAACCCCTCCTAACTGAGCCTGCAACCGAACGATAGTTTGTTGCATTTCATTGTGAGCTTTTTCATACGAAATCTTGTCATATTTGCATTCGTCACATTTTTTGACAAATTTATTCCAAAGATCGGTGAATTCTTTATCCTTTTTAATGACATAAGATTCCATTTTCCCTTTCATAAGATCAAGCTCAGTTTGGAGGTTTTCATTATGCGACATAGAGGTACCTAACTCAACAGGGCGACTATCAATACAATCACGAGCTTTAGAGAGGCGTTCAAGATCGTTTTCCAAAACTTTTATTTTATCAAGAGATTCATCAGCTTCCTTCGTCAGAGATATAAAGTCTTCAACAAAGTTGGCTAATTCTTTTTGAAAAGCGTTTTCCAAATTTCCTAACCGAGCATCAACTTGATTAATAATCGGATTAATATCGTTTTGAAGAATTTTCTGAACCTCAATCTGAACAGGTGATGTAAAATTACCTCCAGTTATTTTTGAATTAACAACACGTTTAAGGATGACAACGTTATCTTTAAGCTCGTTTAGAAATCGGCGAGTGATACTCGGTTTAGGAGGGTCATCAGACAATTCCTCACTTGGTAACAAAAGCATTTCAGTACTCGTTTTAGACCGAACAAAAACAGTTGGAGGATTAACTTTCGGATAATAAACGGGTATCACTTCTTTATCAAGCTTTTTCATTCTTAAACGAGACTCTACAGCAAGTTCAGTAGTTTCCTCGGAATCGTGCACACTAGGAGGATCATGCTCATCAGACAATAGCACACTACCATTATATAAAGTTTCATTAGTGGCCTGAACTTGCTTAAGGTATCCTGGATTAGGGGGAAGAGGACAACCTAAAGCCATTTTGTATCGAGTGTAATTTATCTCATTCACTTTTGGTGCGAGCATATTTATCGTCTACATAGTTTGGCCACGTTTTACTAAAAGGTTGTCTAATTCTCTAATCCTATCCTGCGCTTTGCAAAAATCCTCAAGAAGCCCATCTTCTCGAATTTTGAAATCATGTTTTAGCTTTTTTCGTTCTTCTTTTAATTCCACAATAATAGATTTTTCAGTTGAAAGCTGTTTATTAAGAGAAGTGATTTCATCATTCAATTCGCTTATCTTTTTAGCACTACTTAAGTGTATGGCATTTAATTTCTTAGTGGTGCATTTTTCTTGATAAACCGATGTAGCATGAGCTTGTTCAAGTTCCTTGATTTTAGCATGATGAATCTCAAAACTTTTCTCTCGTTCCTTATATCCCGCAAGCTCAGTGGTCAATTTGGCATTAGTTTCTCTAAACTTATTATTAACCACCGTAGCATGATCTACATCCTTAGCAAGCTTATCAAATAGAGATTTATAATACGCATGTGTCTCATCAGGAAGGGTTGTAGGCTGAACAACTTGATCTACACTAAGGTCCACACTAGGCTTATTTGAAATAATATTACTATTATTCGTTTGATCCTCGTGTGTCTCAATGTAGGGCTCAAGCATCTCAGTATACTCTTCCTCCTGATTAGACATATTATATATATCATTATCATCAAAACTTGGGTGTACCTCAGAGGGACCGTCTGCATCATAGACGGGAGCTCTGTCATCATGCATTCCTGAGGTTGATGCTTGCTGTAAGTTTGCCATCAAGATGTAGTTGGCATTCACCGCTTCTTCCTCGACATATTCTGCAGCCAAAGCCATAAGATCAAATTCCTCAGCTTGAAGTGGGATTCCTGCCTCTTCTTTTTGTGCTATAAGAAGCTGAGTCTGAAGATAAGCAGCATCCCTCTTCTTTTTGGCTGTGCAATCTCGAGCATAATGACCAAATCCCCTGCAGTTGTAGCACTGAACCTGACAATTGTTGTTTCCATTTCCCGTACCAGTATTCTCAGCCCTTGCAGCCACAATGTTTCCCATTTGGTTACCAACCACTGGCACAACTATTAACCCATTCTGATTACCCGCATTCGGAACACCCGGATTTTGACCACGGTTTTGACCATACTGATTTCCTGCATTGCCCACGGTCTGCCCAGCATTCTGACCATATTGTTGAAACTGAGTCCCCGTGTTTCCAGCAACTACCAATTGGCGATCTTGAT
The DNA here is from genome assembly GCA_025667525.1 of Glebionis coronaria. Lineage (NCBI taxonomy): Eukaryota > Viridiplantae > Streptophyta > Magnoliopsida > Asterales > Asteraceae > Glebionis > Glebionis coronaria. Next base: position 284,838 of record JANFOE010000658.1, on the reverse strand, counting down.
TCGCATTCATGAAAGGTTGAGCAATCTGCCTATTTCTAGTGTTCGAGGAGATTCTCTGATTGTTGTTGGTGGGGTTAATGGTGAATTTGAATGCCTTTGCAAGTAGGGCAAGACCAGTATTAATAGCATGAGTAGGATCGGTGATGTCATCAAAACAGGCAATGGGTTGTTGTAAGTAATTCATAGCAGCAGGATGTTGATATCCATAAGCGGTGAGTTGTTGTTGTTGTTGTGGCAGGAAGTTACTTGATGAGGGTTGATGGTAGGGTACCATGGGATATGACATAGATGATGGAGAGTTTGCCATAAAAGCCAATGGATCTTGTGTCTTGGCACGTCTTTCTGCCCTAACTTCGTTAGCTTCATCTTGATTCATCTTCAAATAGTCATAAACTTGAGTGTAGTCCACGACATGAAGATCCTTGGTTTGATTGACAAGAGTGACATATCGTGACCATTCAGAAGGAAGATTATCAAGAAATTTGATGTTGGCAGCAATTTGTGCAGGTTCATGTTTGTTTCTTCTAAGATGGTTCATGAGGGTTGAAAATCGATGATAATAAGGTTCAATTTGTTCCCCTTCAGTAGACGTAAATTTCTCCCATTCACGAAGCAACTTAGTTTCCTTTTCTTGTAAACCGATTTCACTGCCCTTCATCATTTTCTGAATCCTAAGCCACATCTCGTGTGCGGTTTCACAACTATCGACAGCAGCATAAACATCTTCAGGAAGTCCCATAAGAATGACTTGAATTGCTTGATCATCAGCGTCGAGTTGTTTGGATTCAACTTCAGTTAATTCTTCATCCGTTTTCTCATGACTAGAGTCAGCTACTGGGTTTGCATTCGTAGGGTCCCCAGGCATAATAATTTTTCTTCTAACATACGGACCCTTTTGAATCGAGTTGACAATCAACTTTCCCAGAGGTTTACATTTTGCATAACAAAGGAGACGACTAGCCCATGTAGTGTAGTTCTCCTTGGTAAGCATGGGTGGACGATTCTCAGTACCCGCAGCATAAATATCTTGTTGAGACGTCATCGTAGAAGTCGTGTGAAAAACAGGATCTCAATTCGTATAAAGCGTATGATGTTGTTGAAATTCCGAAACTTCCGATTTTTTCTCAGTCCGACAAAAAGTTCCTCAGTCTGACAAAACGGTAAGCTGAAAAAATTCAGTATCGCCAAATTTTGAAATTGAGTTCGAGATAGCCAAAAACTAGTAGGGAAAAAAATTGATTTTACTAGACCTAAAAATTTTAACTCTTTTTTTTTTTTTTTTTTTATCTTCGTGTAAACTATGCTCCGAGACGAGTCTACATGGTGGCTAAGACTAAAAAATACTTGAACAAAATTTAAAAACAAAACAGATCAAAGACCCTGATCGTACTCAAGTGATCGTACTCAGATCGTACCCAACGATCGAACTCAAGTGATCGTACTGAGATCGTACCCAACGATCGTACTCAAGTGATCGTACTCCTATCGTACTCACTGATCGTACTCCTATCGTACTACCCCGATCGTACTCCCTATCGTATCCTAGATCGGACTCCCTGATCGTACTCAGCTATCGTGACCACTGATCGTACTCTGCAATCGTACTCAACGATCGTATCCAACGATCGTACTCCTTGATCGTATTGAAGATCGTAAGTAGAGATCGCAGTCTAGATAGCAACGAGTGATCGTAGGATGGGATCGTGACTTTGGATCGCAAGTAGAAACCCCCAGGGTTTATGCGATCGCAACAATCAGATCGTACTTAAGGGAACAAAGTTACCACTTTTCTCGGATAGAACAATAACAAAACAATTCGTGATTCGAAGCCTAAAAATGGATCAAACACCCAAAATTTTTGAGTTTTTAACCACAGCCATGACTCAAATCACTACTACAACTACTTAGGAGAAGTATGAATCACGAAACACAAGAAAGACACGGACAACACCCAATAGCAATCCACGAATCCCTTGGCGAATGATACCACTTGTTGGATTGTAACACACGACTTATAAGAACAAGAAGTAGAGATGAAGAACAAGGTTAAACCAAAAAAGAAAGATTAGATTAGATGAAGGAAAAGAGAAAACAAGGTTGTGAATTCCTAGTGAGAGAAACACATACGTTTCTCTCTCTACCAAACAAATGAATGGAAAACACACCACAAATGAGGCTTAGGAGGCCTTTTATACTAAGTACTAAGTGTTTAGGAGGCCTTCCTCATTTGTGTGTTCGGGACTAATTCCCGTTACATAAACATTAATAACTAAGAACTCTCGACACCGTTGAATAGTATTTTTCACGAGCTTCACAACGGTATATTATATGACCATCACTTTAAATACGGCTAACAGTTTTTATTGTGTTTTAGGACCAAAAGATGAAAAAGGAAGAAAACACGGGCTTTCACGGGCTTTTATCGAAGAAAACGGGAAAAGACGAAGTCAAAAGATCAAGAGTGCAAAAAGAACGGAAGTCCAAGGCCTATTCTGAAGATTTATCGAAGAAAAAGTCTAAAGACGGAAGTTTAATGAAGTCGAAGAACTCAAGTCTAAATTAAGGAAGAAAATTAACAAGACAAGTTCAAATCCCGAGACGACGTCGAGAAAAGACAATGAATTAAATCGAGTCGAGAAGACGTGAAGAAAGAAAGAAGATGCAACACATGCACTCCTTCTATTTTCCCTATAAATACCCTCCTAATACACATTAGGAGGGTAGTTAGTCTTTTAGTTTTAGTTTTCATTTTTTTTCATTTTTCTTTCTAGTTTTTAGAGAGAGAAAGTTCTCCACTTTCTCTCACTAAGTTTTCATCTTTCTTTCTTTTAATCTTTCAAGATTAAACATTTGTGTATTTAATGAAAAGATTTTGCTAGGTTCAATTGATGTTCTCGGTATCTTAACGAATTGATTTCCGGTTCAAAATGCGACTCAATTGTTTTTGGTGAAACAAGAATATTTTTGGTTGTTTTTAAAATAAATGTGACCCTTTAGGAAAAGAGAGGCAAAGCAGTGGTAAGCGTGCACGACGATTTAGGAAAACCATGTGTAAATGACCTTAAGTGAAGTGAGTTCGTTCTTGAGCAGGCACGTGTGTTGTGTAATGAATGATGATTAATGTTTTTGATTTTATTAAGAAGAAAAGAGAAGAGAAAATGACGAAGACGTAAAAATAAAAATTAACGAAAAAATCACTACTAGAAAGTTAAGACGTAGAACCTTAAAAACCACAAAAATTAAAATTTTAACCTAAAAATTCCTAAAAATTACTAAAAATCCATAATAAAATTCTAAGAGTTTACAAAAAATCAAAACTTGCTAAAACCTTTTAATTAATTAAATAATGACTTTTTAATGCTAATTAAAGCCCTAAAAATCACAATTAATTATTAAAAATCCCTAAACAAGATTTTATAGTTTGTAAACCTCAAAATTAACCTAATTAAGCTAAAAACTATTTTTAAAAATTTTAAAACCAAATTAAACTATTTTTAATTACTTAAAAACTATTAAAATCTATTAAATCTTATATTAATTCTAAAAATTAAATGAAAAGCCTAAAAAATATTTGGAAAGTTACAAAGTTCCTAATTATATGTCTATAATCTAGGAAAAATGAAAAAAGTAGAAAAAACCAACTTTCTATTTTTAGCAATAAAATAATATTAAAATATTCCAAAAAATGAAATGTTTATAAATAAATTCTAAAAAATTACCAAAAATCCTAAATAATATAACTAAAACAAAAATGCAATCAAAAGTTCCTAAAACCTTTTTATTATTTTTATATTAAATTTTAAAGTTGTCTAAAAACCCTAAAATCAAATAAAATTAAAAATTAGACTTTTTGAAAACTTTTTGTGATGTAAACCTCAAATAACTTAAAAAAAAAACCTAAAAACTATTTTTTTGGATTTTTAAAATACTATTTGCTATTTTTAATTAACTTTCTAAAAATAAATCTAAAAATAATCCTAATAAATAAATTAAAAACGGGAAAATTAAACTTTTAAAACAGAAAAGTGAAAAAACCTTAATAAAGTCCTAGGAAAAATGCTAACTGGCTAAAATGCTTAATGAATAAGCTGGAAAAGCACAAATAAGCTACGACTTATTTTACAAAAGCCAAAACAAAACCACCTTAAGTAATTAATGGAATGAACCAATAACGTAAAAAGCCATCTAGATCACTGGTAAACACGTTAGTCCTTGGAAAGCAAGGTCGCGTGTTCGAGCCCAGGCAGGGTGAGCTTTTTGGTTTTATTTTTTTTCTTTTTAAACTTTAGACTCAAATTAGTAACCTTGTTAATCACTAAAACACAACAGAAATCAAATTTTACCAACATTAAAGTAAGATTGAAGCAGAAAAACGTGCTCAGTAACTTTTCAAGAACACAAGGAACTTTGTTTCTTCACTTGTGCAATGACAGGTCAAGAGGGCTTGACTTTGATTCTTTGGTGGTGATTTTGATGGAACAAAGGCACCCTTGTACTCTTTGGAGTACAAGGAGTCAAGAAGAACACAAAGGAACATAAGTTACACACAAGTTCAAACCACAAATTGCACAAAAATGACCAAATGAAGTTGCTGTTAAGAATTATGCAGGTCTGGGGGGTTTTTTGCTTGATTACTTGCTCAATGGTGAAATTCAAAGGCCAAGGTCTTGCATACAAACTAAACACATGGCATAAAATCAATACTCAACCCTGCTTAAACCTACTTCTAACAGATTATCAAATCTTGATGCACAATTTTCACAAAAAATCAGTCACTATGAGCACTTACTGGATTTTAGCTCTTTTTTCCAACTTTTATCATACAACTTGCTTTAAAAATCTACCAAACTAAAACCTTAGAGCATATATCACCATATTTTCACCAAACAAGTATGTATCAACAGGTCCTAACACAAATCTTAATCAAAAAAACTGGTTAATCCCTTATCCCAAACACACCTTAATGTTTCAGAAATCAAATTTTTTCTAACCAAATCACATCAAATCTATACCAAACTGATTTAAATTACTCTAAACATGCATAACATAGAAATTTGAGCAATATCCAACAATTTAAACAACACTTAAGCAGCTTCCATACAAATTCACACAAATCACCAAATAACACTTAAAACTGAAAATGAAAATGGGAAAAAGGAAACTACCTCAAGGGACCTACATCCAGGTCCCTTAGTGGTTGAAAAACCACCTCCAATAGGCCCGGGCCTATGCAGGACCTTGGACAGCAACACTCTCTTACAACCTGCTAAGAAGATGAAAACACACAAGCACAAATATACACTTCTGATTTTTTTGATAACTCCTCAAACCTCTTAAAACCTTTTCACAACCCTTGAAACCAATTGACTCGTTTTAAAAACAACTTTAATATCAGAAAAACAAGAACACTAGTCCACTTTCACTTCTTAATGTTGCTTGGATTTCTGAAATTAACCAAATATTTTCAAAACGTTTTTGAAAACATAAAACACACAAAGTGTTTCACAATGATATTGGAACTCAGTTTTTAGCTTTCTAACACACACACAACTTTTAACACTTATAAAAAGGAATTACACTTGTTAACACAAATACCAAACTTTTTATATTATCAAAAAGGAATTACAATGAGTGAAAGCTTAAAAACTGGAACAAAGAGATAAGGGTCACATACGACTCCTTATATACTAGTCTAAGGAATAATCTAGAATACATAAAACCCTAGCAATGGAATGCCTAATCTGACCTTGGAATCTTGACTGAGAATGGTCAAATTCGTCTTCATGTGATCATGTGAAGAGTCTTAGTGATGTCCAGCTGTGGAGAGTGTATCTTGGACGTTGAATACTCCTTGGGGACCAAGTAGAACAATCCTGGTCGCTAAAATGGTCGGGTGTAGGGTTTGAGGGAAAGGGACGGGGCAGGGGAGGGTCCCACAAGACACATGGGTGTGTCTTGTGGTGATGTGGAATGTGGGTTTTGGTGAGAAAATGTCTAATCAACCATCTGGAAAAGAAGGAGTAAAAACCCTTTGTTTTTGAGATTAATCGAACCTGGGGTTGATTAGGGTTTATGGGTAATTAGTGGGATGTTTAATCTATTTTGGGGGTGATTTAATTTAAAAAGGTGTTTGGAGGGAAAGGTTTTAAGTGGTTTGACTGGGGTTTGACTAGGTTAAATAAATTAATTCGGGTTTGTAGAGGGTGGGTAGTGGGTAGGGTCGGGTGGATGGGTGGGTATTGTTGACGTGTCACATTCTGAGTGGTTGAGGAGGTTTTGCTGTTTGGCAGGATAGGTCCCCAAGCATTCTTCTTCCTTGCACTTCGTATAAAAAGCTTATCAACGCCTATTTTGCCTTTGACAACTTTTGGCAACTTGTCAAAAGTGGCACAACATGTTTCTAAACTTTAACAAGGGCTTCTAATGCATTTTCTTCATTTTCCAAGGGCTGATCTTGCATAGTCTTCAAACTTTAGGGACCATTCTTGTACAATTGACATTTGTAGGGTCATTTGTGACAAGTTCTTCAAAGATGAGGGACTAAAGTTACCAATCTTCAATTCTTCAAACGGTCTTTTTGCAAAATTCCTAAACTTGGGCCCGGTTCATTGATGCGGCTTGCGTTTCCCGTGTTCGTTTTTGATTGATTCTTGTGATCTTTTGCCATTTCCTCAATATCCGTACCTAAAAATACACAAGTAACAAACACGAGCATATATTTGGTATATTTAATGATATTTATGCATTTTAAGCCTGATTTGGACGATGAGACCATGTATAAAACAGTCTCATCACTCCCCCATACTAAACCATTGCCGTGCCCTCACGCTAATGCTAGAATAAAGTATCATAGCACTCCAAAATTCAATTTTATTCACTTTATTGGAATGATAAACTAGCTACACTACTACTATTACTACATACTTGCGTTTTAGACATAATGTATGATTTTCATCGCAAAATGGGACGTTTAGGTTCATAGAATAAGAACAACGTGAATGCTTCGTTAGAAATAATTTCATCGTCCTCGATTTCACCCTAATTCCATGCCAAGCGTGCAACGAGATCATTGTCATTATAAGTTAGTAATGCTAACACTACTCATATGCCCTAATCACGTACTTATCCTCCCATTATTCCTAAGTTGTATCTCTTATATTTTATTATGTCTTAATGATCACGAGGATACATCATTGACTTATGCGATAATAGAGATTTAGGTCTAAAAATAAAGTCCTTAACGGTGTAACTAAGACCATCAAATCAATAACCCCTCCTAATAGACAACGATGTTAAAAAATTAAGTTGACAAGAAGAATCGATAAACACGGTTTTATAACGCTTTTGAACATGAGACTTATTACCAAGACTTTTCATACGCCCCCTAACGGAAGGGCCTTATTATCTTTGGTTTACCTCCATCTTTTATTCAACTTCGCCATGAAGCTTTTATTATGACTTCGGTCTTGCCTTGCCTTTTATTATCCGCCTCATCGGTGGTTTTATTATCCAAAGACGTATATCCTCACGCTAAAGCGAATTTTGGATCTTTAAAGCTTCGAAGATTAAGGATTGATTCACTTTCAATTTTGCATAGATTTTTTCGGCCTTGTGGGGCTTCAAATTGTTTGCTAGATTTAGGTGAGCACTTGAAATCTTATTATTGGGTGAAAGCTTTCGATTATTAGGGTGCCAATACTTCAAAACCATGACGCTGGCGATATCTTAATGTCTTCCTAATTTAATTACACGGAAGCTACTAGAAAAACTAGAAACCCAACAATCCTAACTAAACCGCTAAGTCAATATTTATTAAGCAAAAAATATTTACAAGCGAAGGGAGATTAAGCAAATAACGAGAACACATGAGTTTTTGAAAGAATACGAGTACTCTACGTTTAGCATAGTAACTTATAATTAACTCTATTATTTCTCGTCCTCATTTAAGAGACTTAGCCTAATGTGTAGTTAAGGAATCAAAGCTAAGTGCTCAACACGCACGGTCGAGTCAAAAAATTACTCTTATTCTCGCCATCGGAAAACCTACATTCGTGTCTTCAAACACTTATAAAATATGAGAAAAATATTAAAATTTGGCCATTTTTAGCCTTATTTTGCAACAAAATGATAAACAAAAAGATAAACTTTGGAAAGGGTGAAGGTTTGGCAAGGCAAGTATCTATTCACCCCCCCCCATACTAAAGTTAAACATTGTCCTCAATGTTTCGAGTCTAGGGGTGCAAACACCCCCATACTAGAGACGTAGTCAAATGCCTAATCTAGCATGGAAAGGGTGTAACCGTTAAATCAATACCCGTTTATGAAAGTGTGCTAAAAACCTAAGGTTAGAACATTAAAAGGATATATCATTTGGATATTTAGAAATGCCTCCAAAGCAAACGATCGAGTGCTCCTATAAAACGAACACGAGAGGCTCCAATCGTGAAGATCATGATCATCTAAAAACCACAATTCACAAACAACCACGGAACAAAGGTTGGAAGGGCACAAATCCCCTCACATTAAACTAATTAGAAAGCAATAAATGTACATGGATAAGCATGGGTTTCCCCCACGAGGCACCTTGTTTTTTGATAACCGAGTCAAAAGCTCGACTCGAATCCCCATAAATGTGATCATTTAGGGATTATCTTGGTGTGGTCAATTTTTAGTGGGGCTTACATGATAAACAAGGCCAAAAAAACAACCGGTATTAAGGACTAAGTCCTTTGATGGTGCAAAATATCGGGATCGAAGATGGCGTTCTTGTTTTCATTGGAAAAAACAAATCAACGCCACTTCATCATGCGCCAACATAAACTCAAAGAGTTTCAAGAAAATAGATGAGAAGAAATAGAAGGGTGGGACAATGGGTAAGTCTCTAAAAACATGAGCTACTCGAGGTAGACTCGCACCAATCAAATGAAAAGATTTCCCATTTATTGCATTGGTGGAAGACCGAGATTTCCCTATATAAGCAATTCCAGGATCAAATATCTCGTCCTCGGTGGAGAAAGGGGAAGGAACATAAGGGGATTCCCCATACTAAGTCCACACAAAGCATAGTCAAAAGAGAAGACGAGCTTGTAGTACTCAATAAACGCGGTGATGACAGGAGTTAGAGTTGTAGAAAAATATTTTAAATTCAATTCAAAATCTTTTCCTTTTTCATCTTTTAAACTCTCCTTGTGAAAACCCGATTTAATTATGTCAAAAATATTTGGTGTATCTAAAGCAATGTTAGTCACACTAAAAATTCTCACATTTTGAAATCTTTTTGGTTTAGGTGGTGGCAAGTTTTCAAATCTTTTGTCAACAAAGAAAACTTCCCCATCGGGATCAACGTATTCATCATCCGAGAATCACCCGAGATTGGATTGTAGGCTTAACACTCTTAACCTCCACCGGCGGAGGGGACGGAACTTCATTTTTCTCAACAACTCCTAAAACTCTATTTGAAATCTTTTTGCAAATGTTTTTGATGGGATTGACATTGTACAAAGATGTGATGGAATACACATGAGAAAAAGTAGAGTTTTGGGTTGCATTAGTGACGAGTTCTTCCTCATTGAAACGAAGAGTGATTTTTCTTGCATGGCACATCGATAAGTGCTCTCGAGGTATCCAAAAAAGATCGACCTAAAATTAACGGAACTTTAGGATCGATAGGAATGTCAACAACAATAAAGTCTACGGGATAGTAGAACTTTCCAACTTTCACAAAGACGTCCTCGGCAACTCCACAAGCTAGAATCGTAGAATGATCGGCCATTTCGATTGACATTCTTGAAGGAGTGAGATTTGGAAGATTGAGCGATTTAAAAATCTCAAGAGGCATCAAATTAATACTAGCACCAAGATCGGCCAAGGCGTAGCATTCTTCCATGTCTTGGATAGCACATGGGATTAAAAACTTTCCAGGATCACCGACTTTTTAAGGTATGCGGCTTAGAAAAACCGATGAACAACTAGACGATTTTTGCAATTTCTCTTTGTTATTCAACATACTTTTGAAGTTCGTGGCAAATCGAGGCATCATGACTAAGGCATCGGCAAAACTTATATTGAAATGCGAGTCACGAAACATTTTCATAAAGAGTTCAAATTGATAATTATTTCGTTCTTGTGCCTTTTCCTTGTCTCGTCTTGAAGGGTAGGGTAAAGGTGGTGTGGGTTGGGGAAAAGTAGGCATAGGCATCGGCCTTGGAATCTCGGGTTCCATGATTGGTGTGGGTTCAACCGTAGGTGTGGTTTGAGCGGTACTTCGTGGGCTTGTAATTTGCTCCTTTTCAACCACAACCTCGGGTTCTTTCTCTTTTTCCTTCTCCATAGAAGTACTTGGACGAGAAATGGGTTCTTTGAAAGTTTTACCACTACGAGTAGTAATAACCTTCAATTCTCCTTTCGGGTTCACGATGGTATCACTAGGAAGACCACCCGAAGAAGAGGGCTTACACATGATAGCTTCAAACATCTTAGCCATACGGTCCTCAAATTTAGATTGCCTAACATCCGCTTTTAACAACTCTTGCTTAATCTCATGTTGTCCTTGCTCCATTTTTTGTTGATTTTGTTGGAGAAGTGTGACATTTCCTTCCATTTTATTAGCATGAGTTTTAAGTTCATTAGCAAGTTCGTTTTTAGCTCGTTTTTCAACTCGGACCTTAAGCTAACCATTTTACGTTGCATATTGTCAAACTTAGCATCATTAGCCTTAGCATAATTCAAAAATTCTCCTTGAAGATTTTTGGTGTGATCATTTTGAAAACCTTGAGAAGTAGTTTGAAAATCACGGTTTTGGTTTTGGTTTGAAACTTGCCCATTTCTACTTTGATAATTACCCTTGTTATAATTTCTTTGATTTCCTTGGTAATTTCCACCTTGGTTGTTGTTGCGATAGTTATTAGCATTTTGATTTGGTGGAGCTTGATTTTGGCGGGAACCTTGACCGATTTGGTTATAAGTTCCCGTGGCTACAAAAGCATTCGAAGTGTTACCATCCGCGGTAATGCACTCGGAAAGATCATGAGCTCCACCACACGACAAACAACTCTTAGAAACCGCTTTACCCGAAGCGGAATTCGAAGCTTCTTGAACTTTCCAATTGGACATAAGAGTCGAAAACCTATCGAAAAACCGATTTTCCTCATTTGCTTCATCTTGCAAGGCATTGATTGAACGAGACGATGATGAGCCCATTTTGGCAACACTCGGTGTGTTACGAGGGCTATAAACCTTAGACCTATTCTCAATTATGACCAAAGCATCCTCAACCGTTTTACACAAAAAATTACCACTCGCGGCGGCATTTAAATAATCTCTTTCATGATCGTTAAGTCCATTGTAAAACGTGTCTATTTGATGTAAGTCGGAAAAACCGTGATGAGGACATTCATGTAACATCTCCTTAAACCTATTCCAAGCCGTAGAAAAACTTTCATTTGATTCTTGTGAAAATTTAGAAATCTCATTTTTCAAATGCGTAGTCTTAGAGGGCGGAAAAAATTGGTTCACAAACTTTGAAACGAGATCCTTCCACGTCAATATAGAATTGAGTGGCTCTTTCTCTAACCAAATTTTAGCGGGCCCCGCTAAGGAATAATGAAAAAGCATCATCTTAATCGAGTCATTCGAGACATCCTTAAATTTGCACGTGGCGGTAAGACGATTGAATTGGCGGATATGGTTGTGAGGATTGTCCTTCTCATCACCACGGAATTTGTTGTTTTGAATCATCGACAACAAACCCGTTTTCACCTCAAAATTCTCCGCAAGGATTGCGGAAATCACAATAGCTTCTCCATAACCCTCGGTGGGTGCTTGAAGTAACTCCATCATAGTTCGATTCGCCATGGTAGGTGCTTCTCGTACAATGGGTTCGTCAATAGGAGACTCCTCACTAGAATGAGTTGGAGTGGGAGTTTTGTTCTTTCGTCTACGTGCACGTTTTTCTTGATTACGAGTGAGCATAAACGTCACGTACAACGAGGAGACGAGCAAAGAAGATTCTTTTTGGTATTTTGTATTTTTCAATTTTTTTGTGGTTTTTGATGGTATTAACTTTTTTGGAAATTGGTGAATGTATTAGGTAGACAACAATCTACAAATCTCCTCCTTAATCAAATCTCTTGATTAAAGAAGCCTCAAGGAATGAAAACGATCACGTGGAGTGAACGCCTTCGATGACTTTAGAACGATGGTGGAACACCAAATCGTTCAAGAGGGTTTAATCAATAAAAACCAAGAAAATATATATGATATGTAATAATACTTTGGGCGGCAAAACCCTCGATTCAATCTCAAAATCAAATACGCACAAGCAAGTGGAGGAAACGAGGCGGCGCGAAGCACTTAAGAGCCTTTTTCCTTTAGGTTGTGAAATACAACCGCCTTATACCCACCTAATAGTTTGTATTATCAAGATTAAGCTTCACGAAAGTATTTATCTATTTTTGCCTTTTTTCTTTGGTTTGAGATTCGAATACAATGATTGGGTAATGACCTCCCAAGTCAAGGTTGTGATTTCTCACGTATTTGGAGTACTTGTATTTTTATTGTTCTACGTATACAATATATTAATAATATTCACACAAAAACCGAAAAACGATAATACGTATTAGTAGAGTGCTACTAATACAAATACTATTTATGGCTAATATAAAAAAAACAATGTTCAATCAAAACACAACACGCCTCCCCGGCAGCGGCGCCAAAAATGATGTGGTGGTTTTGCAACCCTTTAGGAAAAGAGAGGCAAAGTAGTGGTAAGCGTGCACGACGATTTAGGAAAACCGTGTGTAAATGACCCTAAGTGAAGTGAGTTCGTTCTCGAGGAGGCACGTGTGTTGTGTAATGAATGATGATTAATGTTTTTGATTTTATTAAGAAGAAAAGAGAAGAGAAAATGACGAAGACGTAAAAATAAAAATTAACGAAAAAATCACTACTAGAAAGTTAAGACGTAGAACCTTAAAAACCACAAAAAATAAAATTTTAACCTAAAAATTCCTGAAAAATACTTAAAATCGACAATAAAATTCTAAGAGTTTACAAAAAATCGAAACTTGCTAAAACCTTTTAATTAATTAAATAATGACTTTTTAATGCTAATTAAAGCCCTAAAAATCACAATTAATTATTAAAAAACCCTAAACAAGATTTTATAGTTTGTAAACCTCAAAATTAACCTAATTAAGCTAAAAACTATTTTTAAAAATTTTAAAACCAAATTAAACTATTTTTAATTACTTAAAAACTATTAAAATCTATTAAATCTTATATTAATTCTAAAAATTAAATGAAAAGCCTAAAAAATATTTGGAAAGTTAAAAAGTTCCTAATTATATGTCTATAATCTAGGAAAAATGAAAAAAGTAGAAAAAACCAACTTTCTATTTTTAGCAATAAAATAATATTAAAATATTCCAAAAAATAAAAAGTTTATAAATAAATTCTAAAAAATTACCAAAAATCCTAAATAATATAACTAAAACAAAAATGCAATCAAAAGTTCCTAAAACCTTTTTATTAATTTTATATTAAATTTTAAAGTTGTCTAAAAACCCTAAAATCAAATAAAATTAAAAATTAGACTTTTTGAAAACTTTTTGTGATGTAAACTCAAATAACTTAAAAAAAACCTAAAAACTATTTTTTTGGATTTTTAAAATACTATTTGCTATTTTTAATTAACTTTCTAAAAATAAATCTAAAAATAATCCTAATAAATAAATTAAAAACGGGAAAATTAAACTTTTAAAACAGAAAAGTGAAAAACCTTAATAAAGTCCTAGGAGAAATGCTAACTGGCTAAAATGCTTAATGAATAAGCTGGAAAAGCACAAATAAGCTACGGCTTATTTTACAAAAGCCAAAACAAAACCACCTTAAGTAATTAATGGAATGAACCAATAACGTAAAAAGCCATCTAGATCACTGGTAAACACGTTAGTCCTTGGAAAGCAAGGTCGCGTGTTCGAGCCCAGGCAGGGTGAGCTTTTTGGTTTTATTTTTTTTTCTTTTTAAACTTTAGACTCAAATCAGTAACCTTGTTAATCACTAAAACACAACAGAAATCAAATTTTACCAACATTAAAGTAAGATTGAAGCAGAAAAACGTTCTCAGTAACTTTTCAAGAACACAAGGAACTTTGTTTCTTCACTTGTGCAATGACAGGTCAAGAGGGCTTGACTTTGATTCTTTGGTGGTGATTTTGATGGAACAAAGGCACCCTTGTACTCTTTGGAGTACAAGGAGTCAAGAATAACACAAAGGAACACAAGTTACACACAAGTTCAAACCACAAATTGCACAAAATGACCAAATGAAGTTGCTGTTAAGAATTATGCAGGTCTGGGGGGTTTTTTGCTTGATTACTTGCTCAATGGTGAAATTCAAAGGCCAAGGTCTTGCATACAAACTAAACACATGGCATAAAATCAATACTCAACCCTACTTAAACCTACTTCTAACAGATTATCAAATCTTGATGCACAATTTTCACAAAAAATCAGTCACTATGAGCACTTACTGGATTTTAGCTCTTTTTTCCAACTTTTATCATACAACTTGCTTTGAAAATCTACCAAACTAAAACCTTAGAGCATATATCACCATATTTTCACCAAACAAGTGTGTATCAACAGGTCCTAACACAAATCTTAATCAAAAAAACTGGTTAATCCCTTATCCCAAACACACCTTAATGTTTCTGAAATCAAATTTTTTCTAACCATATCACATCCAATCTATACCAAACTGATTTAAATTACTCTAAACATGCATAACATAGAAATTTGAGCAATATCCAACAATTTAAACAACACTTAAGCAGCTTCCATACAAATTCACACAAATCACCAAATAACACTTAAAACTGAAAATGAAAATGGGAAAAAGGAAACTACCTCAAGGGACCTACATCCAGGTCCCTTAGTGGTTGAAAAAACACCTCCAATAGGCCCGGGCCTATGCAGGACCTTGGACAGCAACACTCTCTTACAACCTGCTAAGAAGATGAAAACACACAAGCACAAATATACACTTCTGATTTTTTTGATAACTCCTCAAACCTCTTAAAACCTTTTCACAACCCTTGAAACCAATTGACTCGTTTTAAAAACAACTTTAATATCAGAAAAACAAGAACACTAGTCCACTTTCACTTCTTAATGTTGCTTGGATTTCTGAAATTAACCAAATATTTTCAAAACCTTTTTGAAAACATAAAACACACAAAGTGTTTCACAATGATATTGGAACTCAGTTTTTAGCTTTCTAACACACACACACAACTTTTAACACTTATAAAAAAGGAATTACACTTGTTAACACAAATACCAAACTTTTTATATTATCAAAAAGGAATTACAATGAGTGAAAGCTTAAAAACTGGAACAAAGAGATAAGGGTCACATACGACTCCTTATATACTAGTCTAAGGAATAATCTAGAATACATAAAACCCTAGCAATGGAATGCCTAATCTGCCCTTGGAATCTTGACTGAGAATGGTCAAATTCGTCTTCATGTGATCATGTGAAGAGTCTTGGTGATGTCCAGCTGTGGAGAGTGTATCTTGGACGTTGAATACTCCTTGGGGACCAAGTAAAACAATCCTGGTCGCTAAAATGGTCGGGTGTAGGGTTTGAGGGAAAGGGACGGGGCAGGGGAGGGACCCACAAGACACATGGGTGTGTCTTGTGGTGATGTGGAATGTGGGTTTTAGTGAGAAAATGTCTAATCAACCATCTGGAAAAGAAGGAGTAAAAACCCTTTGTTTTTGAGATTAATCGAACCTGGGGTTGATTAGGGTTTATGCGTAACTAGTGGGATGTTTAATCTATATTGGGGGTGATTTAATTTAAAAAGGTGTTTGGAGGGAAAGGTTTTAAGTGGTTTGACTGGGGTTTGACTAGGTTAAATAAATTAATCCGGGTTTGTAGAGGGTGGGTAGTGGGTAGGGTCGGGTGGATGGGTGGGTATTGTTGACGTGTCACATTCTGAGTGGTTGAGGAGGTTTTGCTGTTTGGCAGGATAGGTCCCCAAGCATTCTTCTTCCTTGCACTTTGTATAAAAAGCTTATCAACGCCTATTTTGCCTTTGACAACTTTTGGCAACTTGTCAAAAGTGGCACAACATGTTTCTAAACTTTTAACAAGGGCTTCTAATGCATTTTCTTCATTTTCCAAGGGTTGATCTTGCATAGTCTTCAAACTTTAGGGACCATTCTTGTACAATTGACATTTAGAGGGTCATTTGTGACAAGTTCTTCAAAGATGAGGGACTAAAGTTGCAAATCTTCAATTCATCAAGGGTCTTTTTGCAAAATTCCAAACTTGGGCCCGGTTCATTGTGCGGCTTCGTTTCCCGTGTTCGTTTTTGATTGATTCTTGTGATCTTTTGCCATTTCCTCAATATCCGTACCTAAAAATACACAAGTAACAAACACGAGCATATATTTGGTATATTTAATGATATTTTATGCATTTTAAGCCCGATTTGGACGATGATGGGGAGTGATGAGACTGCTTTTATACATGGTCTCATCGTCCAAATCGGGCTTAAAATGCATAAAATATCATTAAATATACCAAATATATGCTCGTGTTTGTTACTTGTGTATTTTTAGGTACGGATATTGAGGAAATGGCAAAAGATCACAAGAATCCATAAAAAACGAACACGGGAAACGAAGCCGCACAATGAACCGGGCCCAAGTTTGGAATTTTGCAAAAAGACCCTTGAAGAATTGAAGATTGGCAACTTTAGTCCCTCATCTTTGAAGAACTTGTCACAAATGACCCTCCAAATGTCAATTGTACAAGAATGGTCCCTAAAGTTTGAAGACTATGCAAGATCAGCCCTTGGAAAATGAAGAAAATGCATTAGAAGCCCTTGTTAAAAGTTTAGAAACATGTTGTGCCACTTTTGACAAGTTGCCAAAAGTTGTCAAAGGCAAAATAGGCGTTGATAAGCTTTTTATACAAAGTGCAAGGAAGAAGAATGCTTGGGGACCTATCCTGCCAAACAGCAAAACCTCCTCAACCACTCAGAATGTGACACGTCAACAATACCCACCCATCCACCCGACCCTACCCACTACCCACCCTCTACAAACCCGGATTAATTTATTTAACCTAGTCAAACCCCAGTCAAACCACTTAAAACCATTCCCTCCAAACACCTTTTTAAATTAAATCACCCCCAAAATAGATTAAACATCCCACTAATTACCCATAAACCCTAATCAACCCCAGGTTCGATTAATCTCAAAAACAAAGGGTTTTTACTCCTTCTTTTCCAGATGGTTGATTAGACATTTTCTCACCAAAACCCACATTCCACATCACCACAAGACACACCCATGTGTCTTGTGGGACCCTCCCCTGCCCCGTCCCTTTCCCTCAAACCCTACACCCGACCATTTTAGCGACCAGGATTGTTCTACTTGGTCCCCAAGGAGTATTCAACGTCCAAGATACACTCTCCACAGCTGGACATCACCAAGACTCTTCACATGATCACATGAAGACGAATTTGACCATTCTCAGTCAAGATTCCAAGGGCAGATTAGGCATTCCATTGCTAGGGTTTTATGTATTCTAGATTATTCCTTAGACTAGTATATAAGGAGTCGTATGTGACCCTTATCTCTTTGTTTCAGTTTTTAGCAATCAACTCTTGTAATCCCTTTTTTACAAATTTATAAAGTTTGGTATTTTTTATATAAATTGTAATTCCTTTTATTGATTTTAAAAAGTTGGTGTGTGTTTGATTACTTGACTGAGTTCCATCTTAATTGTGCAAAACACTTGTGTTTTGAAGTTTTTCAGAAAGTTTCTGAAATTGGTGAATTTGTGGTATAAGTTTTGTTTCAAGTTTGGATTTTCAGGGTTAAAAGTTATTGTGTAAGTGTTTTGAAAGGAAGTTTTATGTATTCTAGATTATTCCTTAGACTAGTATATAAGGAGTCGTATGTGACCCTTATCTCTTTGTTTCAGTTTTTAGCAATCAACTCTTGTAATCCCTTTTTTACAAATTTATAAAGTTTGGTATTTTTTATATAAATTGTAATTCCTTTTATTGATTTTAAAAAGTTGGTGTGTGTTTGATTACTTGACTGAGTTCCATCTTAATTGTGCAAAACACTTATGTTTTGAAGTTTTTCAGAAAGTTTCTGAAATTGGTGAATTTGTGGTATAAGTTTTGTTTCAAGTTTGGATTTTCAGGGTTAAAAGTTATTGTGTAAGTGTTTTGAAAGGAAGTTATTGGTTATATTGTTCTTTTTCCATTTTTTCTTAGCAGATTGGTTGAAGGAGTGTTGTTCAAGGTCCTGCATAGACCCGGGCCTATTGGAGGTGGTTTTTCAACCACTAAGGGACCTGGATGTAGGTCCCTTGAGGTAGTTTCCTTTTTCCCATTTTCATTTTCAGTTTTAAGTGTTATTTGGTGATTTGTGTGAATTTGTATGGAAGCTGCTTAAGTGTTGTTTAAATTGTTGGATATTGCTCAAATTTCTATGTTATGCATGTTTAGAGTAATTTAAATCAGTTTGGTATAGATTGGATGTGATTTGGTTAGAAAAAATTTGATTTCAGAAACATTAAGGTGGGTTTGGGATAAGGGATTAACCAGTTTTTTTGATTAAGATTTGTGTTAGGACTTGTTGATACACACTTGTTTGGTGAAAATATGGTGATATATGCTCTAAGGTTTTAATTTTGGTAGATTTTTAAAGCAAGTTGTATGATAAAAGTTGGAAAAAAGAGCTAAAATCCAGTAAGTGCTCATAGTGACTGATTTTTTGTGAAAATTGTGCATCAAGATTTGATAATCTGTTAGAAGTAGGTTTAAGCAGGGTTGAGTATTGATTTTATGCCATGTGTTTAGTTTGTATGCAAGACCTTGGCCTTTGAATTTCACCATTGAGCAAGTAATCAAGCAAAAAACCCCCCAGACCTGCATAATTCTTAACAACAACTTCATTTGGCCATTTTTGTGCAATTTGTGGTTTGAACTTGTGTGTAACTTGTGTTCCTTTGTGTTCTTCTTGACTCCTTGTACTCCAAAGAGTACAAGGGTGCCTTTGTTCCATCAAAATCACCACCAAAGAATCAAAGTCAAGCCCTCTTGACCTGTCATAGCACAAG
Organism: Glebionis coronaria; assembly: GCA_025667525.1. Lineage (NCBI taxonomy): Eukaryota > Viridiplantae > Streptophyta > Magnoliopsida > Asterales > Asteraceae > Glebionis > Glebionis coronaria. The sequence goes on along the minus strand of JANFOE010000658.1, from coordinate 265,686 downwards.
TGAAGAAACAAAGTTCCTTGTGTTCTTGAAAAGTTACTGAGCACGTTTTTCTGCTTCAATCTTACTTTAATATTGGTAAAATTTGATTTCTGTTGTGTTTTAGTGATTAACAAGGTTACTGATTTGAGTCTAAAGTTTAAAAAGAAAAAAAAATACCAAAAATCTCACCCTGCCTGGGCTCGAACACGCGACCTTGCTTTCCAAGGACTAACGTGTTTACCAGTGATCTAGATGGCTTTTTACGTTATTGGTTCATTCCATTAATTACTTAAGGTGGTTTTGTTTTGGCTTTTGTAAAATAAGCCGTAGCTTATTTGTGCTTTTCCAGCTTATTCATTAAGCATTTTAGCCAGTTAGCATTTTTCCTAGGACTTTATTAAGGTTTTTCACTTTTCTGTTTTAAAAGTTTAATTTTCCCGTTTTTAATTTATTTATTAGGATTATTTTTAGATTTATTTTTAGAAAGTTAATTAAAAATAGCAAATAGTATTTTAAAAATCTAAAAAAATAGTTTTTAGGTTTTTTTAAGTTATTTGAGGTCTACATCACAAAAAGTTTTCAAAAAGTCTAATTTTTAATTTTATTTGATTTTAGGGTTTTTAGACAACTTTAAAATTTAATATAAAATTAATAAAAAGGTTTTAGGAACTTTTGATTGCATTTTTGTTTTAGTTATATTATTTAGGATTTTTGGTAATTTTTTAGAATTTATTTATAAACTTTTCATTTTTTGGAATATTTTAATATTATTTTATTGCTAAAAATAGAAAGTTGGTTTTTTCTACTTTTTTCATTTTTCCTAGATTATAGACATATAATTAGGAACTTTGTAACTTTCCAAATATTTTTTAGGCTTTTCATTTAATTTTTAGAATTAATATAAGATTTAATAGATTTTAATAGTTTTTAAGTAATTAAAAATAGTTTAATTTGGTTTTAGATTTTTTAAAAATATTTTTTAGCTTAATTAGGTTAATTTTGAGGTTTACAAACTATAAAATCTTGTTTAGGGCTTTTTAATAATTAATTGTGATTTTTAGGGCTTTAATTAGCATTAAAAAGTCATTATTTAATTAATTAAAAGGTTTTAGCAAGTTTTGATTTTTTGTAAACTCTTAGAATTTTATTGTGGATTTTTAGTAATTTTTAGGAATTTTTAGGTTAAAATTTTAATTTTTGTGGTTTTTAAGGTTCTACGTCTTAACTTTCTAGTAGTGATTTTTTCGTTAATTTTTATTTTTACGTCTTCGTCATTTTCTCTTCTCTTTTCTTCTTAATAAAATCAAAAACATTAATCATCATTGATTACACAACACACGTGCCTCCTCGAGAACGAACTCACTTTTCTTAAGGGTCATAAGTGCTTGGTTTTCCTAAACCGCTCGTTAATACTTACCCTAATTTACCTTCCTTTTCCTAAAGGGGTAAAAATACAACAATCATTTTAGGAAAAGAGAGGCAAAGTAGTGGTAGGCGTGCACGACGATTTAGGAAAACCGTGTGTAAATGACCCTAAGTGAAGTGAGTTCGTTCTCGAGGAGGCACGTGTGTTGTGTAATGAATGATGATTAATGTTTTTGATTTTATTAAGAAGAAAAGAGAAGAGAAAATGACGAAGACGTAAAAATAAAAATTAACGAAAAAATCACTACTAGAAAGTTAAGACGTAGAACCTTAAAAACCACAAAAATTAAAATTTTAACCTAAAAATTCCTAAAAATTATTAAAAATCCACAATAAAATTCTAAGAGTTTACAAAAAATCAAAACTTGCTAAAACCTTTTAATTAATTAAATAATGACTTTTTAATGCTAATTAAAGCCCTAAAAATCACAATTAATTATTAAAAAGCCCTAAACAAGATTTTATAGTTTGTAAACCTCAAAAATGACCTAATTAAGGTAAAAACTATTTTTAAAAATTTTAAAACCAAATTAAACTATTTTTAATTACTTAAAAACTATTAAAATCTATTAAAACTTAAATTAATTCTACAAATTAAATGAAAAGCCTAAAAAATATTTGGAAAGTGACAAAACTCCTAAATATTGCTAAGTGATCTAAGAAAAATGAAAAAAGTAGAAAAATCAAACTTTCTATTTTTGGTAATAAAATAATATTAAAATAATCAAAAAAAATAAAAAGTTTAAAAATAAATTCTAAAAAATTTCCAAAAATCCTAAATAATGTAACTAGAACAAAAATGTAATTAAAAGTTCCTAAAACCTTTTTATTAATTTTATATTAAATTTCAAAGTTGTTAAAAAAACCTAAAATCTTATAAAATTAAAAATTAGACTTTTTGAAAACTTTATGATATGTAAACCTCAAATTACTTAAATAAAACCTAAAAACTATTTTTCTAAAAATTAAGACCTATTTTAACTATTTTTTAACTAATTAATAATATACGGTTAATTAAAAATGAATAAAAAATAAATAAAGAAAAGGAAAAATCAAAGTTTTAGCTAGAAAAATCCTAAATGAAAAGACAAACACAAGAAAATGAAATCTGGCCAAAAAGCTAACCAATAAGCTTAAAATTGGCTAAATAAGCTACGGCTTAATTTAGATAAGCCAACACAAACACACCTTAAGTATTTAATGAAATGAAATGTAAACGTGAAAAGCCATCTAGATCACTGGTTAACACGCTAGCCCTTGGAAAGCAAGGTCACGTGTTCGAGCCCAGGCAAGGTGAGCTTTTTGCAATTTATTTTTTTTTCTTTTTTTAAACTCAAATCCAGTACCCTTTTAAGCTCAAAAACATAAACACAATCCAAGATTAACCAGATTAAGACAATGCAAAGCCAAAAAAACGTGCCCAGTTCTGTTTATGTTTCTGATGAACACAAGTAAATATTCACTTGTGAATATTAACCAAGAGGGGCTTGGTTCTGATTTTGGTGATGTATTTGGTGGATAACAGGCACCCTTATACTCCTTTTGAGTATAAGGAGTCAAGAAAAGCACAAATCAGTCAAGTTAAACACAAATCAAGCACACAAATGCAACAAAATGATCAAATGAAGTTGCTGATGTACTTTACTAGGTCTGGGGGTATATTGCTGAACTCAAATTCACAAACATGAAATTTATGGTCTCAAATCTTGCATACAAACTCACAACATATCACACAACCAATACACAATCCTATAAAATCCTATTTCCTAGCAGATTTTAAAGATTGAAGCAAAAATTTCACAAGAACAAGCACAAAAAGGGAGTGACTGATTTTTTGCTTACTTATTCAACTTTTTAACATGCAAATGTGATCAAAACTTATCCAAATTGAAACCCATCCAGCATACAACCTATATATCACCTAATAAGTATTTCTAGACAGGTTTTAACTCATAAATTTTCACCAATCCTACTTAAAAAACTAAATCCAAACACCCCTTTAAGTGACTGAAATATGAATAAACACACCAAAATCTATCAAATATATACCAAAATGAATTTAAACAATCCTAACATGCATATAATAACCTAATAACTCAAATCAAACAGCTTAAACAAACAATCAACACCTTTCAAGAAAAATCACAAAAATCACATAAATTTCAGAAAACTAAAAAAACTGAAAAAGGGAACAATAAACTACCTTAAGGGTCCTACATCCAGGACCCTTTGTGGTTGAAAAACCACCTCCAATAGACCCGGGTCTATGCAGGACCTTGAACAACACTCCTTCAACCAATCTGCTAAGAAAAAATGGAAAAAGAACAATATAACCAATATACTGATTTTCTTTCTTTCTTTTGAAACCTTTTGAAACCTTTTAAAATCTTCTCAAATAAACTTCCTTTCAAAACACTTACACAATAACTTTTAACCCTGAAAATCCAAACTTGAAACAAAACTTATACCACAAATTCACCAATTTCAGAAACTTTCTGAAAAACTTCAAAACACAAGTGTTTTGCACAATTAAGATGGAACTCAGTCAAGCAATCAAACACACACCAACTTTTTAAAATCAATAAAAGGAATTACAGTTTATATAAAAAATACCAAACTTTATAAATTTGTAAAAAAGGGATTACAAGAGTTGATTGCTAAAAACTGGAACAAGTAATAAGGGACACAAACGTCTCCTTATATACTAGTCTATTGAAGAACCTAGAAGACTAAAACCCTAATAAGAAAAGCCCTAAAATATCCTTGCTGTTTTGACTGAAAATTGGTCAAAAAATGGCATCTTGTGAGTCTTGTACTTGGCCAGCTGTTGGAACTTCATCTTGGGCGTTTGTTTGAGCTTGAAGGACAAGGAGTTGATCACAAACGTTGGATGTGTCCCCTCCTAGGGTTTTGTGGAAAAAGACGTTTGCAGGGGACCAATGGGGGGTCACATGGGTGAGTGGGAAAGGGATTTGTGAGGTGGGTTTTGATATGGATGGGATGAATTACCCATCTGGAAAAGTAGGGTAAAAACCCCTTTGATTTAGGTTAATTTTGATCTGGGAAAAATAGGGTTTATGGGGTGTTTATGGGAGTTTTAATCTGAAAAGGGATTAGTTTTTAAAACTTAATGTTTACCACCAAAATCGGTTTTAAATAAATCTGATTATTTAAAAAAAACGTGGGTGGAAGTCTGATGTGGATAAAGTGGTGAGGTGGTGGGAGATGGTTGGATGAGAGGAGTGATGTGGATGGATGATTGGATGGGATGAGTTTGGATGTTTGACAGTAATGGCCCCCCAATGTTCATACTTTGTTTATATTGTGAAAAACAGCCAACAACGTCTCATTATACTTGTGTCAACTTTGCACAAGTTGTCATTTTTGGCACAACTTGTTTTCCAACTTTTAACAAGGACTTCAAATGCAATTCTTGGATTCTTCAAGGACTGATCTTGTAATATCTTCAAACTTTAGGGACCCTATTCATAATTTTGAATATTTGAGGGGTATAAAGTGTAAATCTTCAAAAGTTGAGGGACCAAAGTTGCCAATCTTCAATTCTTCAAGGGCATTTTTGTAAAATCCAAACTTGGGCCCGGTTCATTGTGCGGCTTCGTTTCCCGTGTTCGTTTTTGATTGATTCTTGTGATCTTTTGCCATTTCCTCAATATCCGTACCTAAAAATACACAAGTAACAAACACGAGCATATATTTGGCAGTTTTAATGATATTTTATGCATTTTAAGCCCAATTTGGACGATGAGACCATGTATAAAAGCAGTCTCATCAAAAGACGTAAATGAAAATGACTTTAATTAAATCTAAGTCTAATTTAAAATAAATGGCGAGAATTTAAAAGCGTGACGAGAAATTAAAAAGCACTTAAAGTAAATAACGCAAACATAAAACTATCTAAGGCAAACTTAAAACGCAACTAAAACTTAAACTAAGGCAAAGCTAAAATAAATCTAAGGCAAGTAATCTTAAAGCGCGACTTCGGAAAAGGCGGGAAAAATAAAGCTTGAATGTTAAAAATTAAAAACAGAAACTAAAAAGAACCTGAAAATACCTCACTCGGAATAATTACTCGTTCGGAATGTCACCTTCACCCGGAATAATTCTTCTTCGTTCGGAATAAATCAACACAAAACACTCATTCGGAACTTTGGTTCGGAACTTCTTTGGTTTGATTCTGAACTTTTTCCTCGGATTGATTCTGAACTTTTTCCTTGGATTGATTCGGAACTTTTTCCTCGGATTGATTCGGAACTTTTTCCTCGAATTGATTCGGAACTTTTTCCTCGGATTGATTCGGAACTTTTTCCTCGGATTGATTCGGAACTTTTTCCTCGGATTGATTCGGAACTTTTTCCTCGGATTGATTCGGAACTTTTTCCTTGGATTGATTCTGAACTTTTTCCTCGGATTGATTCTGAACTTTTTCCCGGATTGATTCGGTACTTTTTCCTCGGATTGATTCGGAACTTTTTCCTCGGATTGATTCTGAACTTTTTCCTCGGATTGATTCGGAACTTTTTCCTCGGATTGATTCGGAACTTTTTCCTCGGATTGATTCGGAACTTTTTCCTCGGATTGATTCGGAACTTTTTCCTCGGATTGATTCTGAACTTTTTCCTCGGATTGATTATGAACTTTTTCCTTGTTGATCCGGAACTTATCTGGGAAAGATCAGAAACAGAAACAAACACCCCCGAAGAACAGGGAAATGCAATATACACGAATCTAATAACAATTTAACCAAAATCAAACATAAGATTAAACTAAACTAATAACAAAACATCCAATAATCATAAACAAACTATCCAAACCAATAAAACTAACAAAACTAACCACAATAATCAAAACCCACTTTGATCAAAATAAGAATATGAACATGAACACAAACATAAACATAAAAATCAAAGATTAAGAAAGGTAGATAGGAGATTAACAAGATAAAGTAAAGATTGACAAGAATTAAATGGAAACTTACTTGAAATTAAATGAATTTAAGGTGCAAGACAAGGTAATTAAATTTGACAAGTATTTAAATGACAAGGTAATTAAAGGTGGAAGAACTAATTGTCACTATTAGCCAACAAAGAAAAATAATTAACTAGCCTAATCTATATATAGGGGAGGATTAGGAAGCTTCATCCCCTCCTTCCTTTCTTCTTAATTGCGTCATTAGGTCCTTAAGCCTTTAATCTTCATTAATTGCACCATTAGTCCTTTAATCTTCTAATCTTCTTTAAACTTGGACTCTAATGACTTGTGGCTCGGGATTTCTTTGAACTCGTCTTTTAATTCTTCAATAAAGTAGACTTGAGTTCTTCGGCTTTAAGTAAACTTCCATCTTTCGACTTTTTCTTCGATAAATCTTCAGAATTGGTCTTGGACTTCCGTTCTTTTTGCACTCTTGACTTCTCGACTTCGTCTTTCATCTTTTTCTTCAATAAAAGCCCGTGAATGCCCGTGAATGTCTGTGTTTTCTCCACTTTTCACCTTTTCGTCCTAAATCACAACAAAAACACAAACCACGCATAATTCCGACATAAAAGACATAAAATACACGTTTTGGCTCGGTTATTATTGTAATTAAGTGGTAGAAAGGATGGGTGTTTACACACCTATCAAATCCCCTGCACTTGACCATTGCAATGTCCTCATGCAATGCATTAGTTACAAAGCACGTTTACACTTTTCATCCTGATCAATCCATAGTGGCCTTTATTAAAAAGATAGAAAATTATAAACATACAAAGTAAAGAAATCAAAAGCATACCTTGGGTTTTGGAAATGTCATGAATAATCATCATCCTCAAGTTTTCACTTTCTCCAAACCAAGCTTAAAAACGAGATCATTGTTATTATAAGTTAGTAAACTAACACGAACTCATGTGGGCCAATTACTCACTTAGACACCCTTATTCCTAGGTGTATCTCTTATATTTTATTGTTGTCTTGAATGATCACGAGGATGCATTGTTGACTTATTTCGATAGTTATTTAGGCCAAAAATAAAGTGAACGGTTTAATCAATAGTTAGCTAAAGGACAAAATCTTTTAAAACTGCTTCTCGGGACCTCATAAAGTTCATATCTTGGCATAACTCGCTTCGCGATTTGAGACCTTTCTCAGACCGATATTTGGCAGTGACTTCATACTTCAAACCTTAAGAGACGTTCATGAAATTATGGTCTTCTCTTCATAATAGAAATTTCTTCACTTGAAGTTTTGAGAGATTCATACTTGGACCACGACTTCTTCATTTTTATCCAATCATTATTTTGGAATTTGATATACAACGATCCGCCTCCTTTTATGACTTGGATCTATTTATCCTCATACCTTGCTAGGGTCTTTTCGGATACACTTCTCCATGACTTTTGGGGAGTTTTTGCTTTTCGTCGTATGTCTCGATCCTTCATATTGATTTTGGATAAATGATTCTTCACATCACTTTGGATCTTTAGCAACAAAATGTAGCCCTCATGCCTTGTTAGGGCATTTTCGGACTCGCCAATCTTCGCATCCCGCTTCAATAAGTTATGCCTTGGCTATGAACTCTAATCCATACCGAGCAACTTTTAAACGATCTTGGGCTAGAAGCTAAGTAACTTTTCAAATCGTACAACCTTATTTATTGCAGATAAATTTATTAGCAAGCGATGGGAGAATAGGCTCATAATTAACTCACATAAATTCACGAAAGAATACCAAACTTATAATTGGCTTTATCATCTCTCGTTCTCCACAGTTTAAAATCTCAAGGAATGAGACTCGTGGATGCTTAGCCTATTAAATCAAAGTTTTGGGTTTTCGAGTCGTCTATAGGATCTTGCAAATTCTTAGACTTTTTCAAGTTTAGAAATCGCATTTTAAAGTTCCCTTGATAAACGACTCTCTAGGATCAATTATAGGAACTTGCGAAAAGTTCTTGTTCTTAACCTGTGAGAGTTAAGACTTTCGCGTTTTATAGCTCCCTATATAAAAGCCTATCAAAACTTGACTTAAACATGTTAAGGATACTAGCTAGAGTAAACTTAGATAAGTAAACTCGGGTTGAGTCAAAAGATTCACAACGTTTTGAAAATTAAAACCACTTTATTAACATTTATTCTAGCAAAGAAGGAAAAATAACTATACAAAGGGAAAAACTAATAGGCCAAAATAGATCAAAAATTTCGAAAAATGTCGAAAAATTGATTTTCCGGTTAAAATGAGGACAAATACAAGGAAAAGGCCACTTAACTTCGATAGAAGTCCCCCTACACTTAATATAAACATTGTCCTCAATGTTTAAGCATGTGGGAGTAAACTCCCCTACACTTAGGACATTGTGCACTTTGTTTAAATCTCGCTAAGGAAAGGACAACTAAAGAGATTCCTATTTTAATATTGAGAAAATATAAAATAGTGAATCGAAAAGAGTTTAGGATAGAACCGGGAAGAAGGGAACACGGAATCATGGGTCGTCAAGAATCATCAAGAGTGGATCATTGAAGCTTGAATCCCTGATTATAAGAGAGGAGAGGAGAGGAAAGCAAACCAAAGGGTCTCCCCTACACTTAGGATAAAGAAAGCGAAAAGATAGATGCATGGGTTGCCTCCCAAGAAGCGCTTGATTTTTTATTACCGAGTCGTGAGCCTGACTCGACCTTGATCATCATAGGAAGAAGCATGAAACATATCCACCAGGATCAAAGACATAGTTTTCGTCTATCATATAGCACAAGCTTAAGGCGAACAAGGCAAGCCAATGAAGAATAGGCAAGGTTCCCTTAAGCAGCGATGGAGCACGGTGGAACCAAGGGTGAAGTGCAAGTATGTCTTCAAAATTTCCAAAGATTTTTCCTTTTATTTCATCAGGTGGATACTGAGATGGCTTAAAGACTTCAATACCGGGGTCGAACACCTTTTCCTTTAGGGGAAATAGCACTCAGGCTCAGCAGAGTGTGAAGAAGATCCGCGAAGAAGCACAACCTCCTCCTCAGAAGGGGGACAAAGAGGTTAAATCATACGTGCTGCGGATATGGGTGTCGACCGGTTTCTTCTCCTTAGAAAGAATGTTCTTCAAATCTAAAGTAGGATCAAGACGATAATCTTCAAAATCATAAGGAGGAGCATCACTCTCATGCGGGAAGTAAGTGTTGAGAAACGTAGAGAAGTCTTCCTCAAATGAGTAATCGTCCAAAGTATGATCTAGTGATGGCGGAGGATCTTCATCATGTGAAGAATCGCTCGAAAGAGTATCAGCCTCATCGAAATCATCATACGTGGGCAGCTCGGGATACTCAGAAGTAAGGTCATCATAATCATCCGAATCTGAGCTAGACTTATCATCATAAGCATCAAAGATCGGTGGAGAATCATAAATGGGAGAAGGTTCCAAATTGGAGAGAGAATCATCCACATCATCTTGAAAAAGTGGATTATCGATGCAAGAATCGAATAGAGGATTGTTATAGACAACAAAGTCATCATGCACATTAATCATATTCACTGATTCTCTGCCTCCAAAGGATTTGCTTGTAAGCTTTCCCATTTTAAAAACTTGTGCATCATCCCCGACTCTTAAGATTAACTCACCTTCGGCAACATCAACTAAAGCTCGTCCGGTTCTCAAGAATGGCCGACCAAGTATTAAAGGAATACGAGGGTCCATTTCATAATCAACAACGACAAAATCGACCGGGAAAGTAAATGTACCAACTTTGATGAACACATCTTCGGCAATACCAACGGGGTAAGCGAGAGTGCGGTTTGCCAATTCAAGAGTCATGTTTGTAGGAGTGAGGTCGGGTAATGACAGTGTTTTCCAAACACTCAAAGGCATATGATTAATACTAGCCCCGAGATTAGCAAGGGCAGTAAATTCTTCAGTTTTGTTGAACACGCAAGGCAACACAAAACGACCGGGATCTCCAAGCTTTTCCGGAAGTTCTTTAAGAATAACTGCAGAGCAGTTTTCATTTAAGCGTGTGCTGGCGAGCTCAATCAGCTTCTCCTTCTTGTTAAGCAATTCCTTGAATGCTTTAACAAATTTGGGCATGTGGACAAGTGCTTCAAGAAAGCTAATGTTGAAGTTCATCTGAGAGATCATCTTCACATAGCGTGTCACTTCGGAGTCCTCCTTGGTTAGCAGTTTGGTCTTGCCTAAACGAGAAGGATAAGGGATATTGGGTTTGGGTGGTGAAGGTGCAGGTGAAGGTAAAGGTTGAGATGTTGAAGGGTCCTTCCTAGATACATCGTTATGACGAGGCGGAGACGGTAATGGTGCACTAATACTAGGTGTAGGAGGAGTAGGGATACATGGTGGTGGAGGAGGTGTAGATGTTGGGGGTGGGATTGGTGGATCAACAATGGTAATCCCACTACGAGTAGTAATAGCACTCACATTAGCTCGCGGATTGGTGACGGTGTTTGAAGGTAGAGAACTCGAAGTAGAAGGTTGAGCGGCGGGCAAGAAACTAGCAAGCATATTCTTCAATTCATTGGTTTGATTACTGAAGGAGGATTGGATATTATCTCGAAGCTCAGATCTAATCTCATTTCCTTGCTTTGTGATATCTCCTTTCAGATTGATAATTTGGCTTTGAAGATTCTTGATTTGCTCACCTTGGGTTCTCATGATGGCTTCAACATCAGGGTTAATGGGTGGGGTTTGTTGGGCGGGTGGGTGATAAGGATTAGAAGCTCTTGGTGGGATTTGGTTGCTTCTATTGTAGTTGTTGGCGGGGTTTTGGTTTTGAGGAGAAAAACCGGGTGAAAGGTAGTTGTTTGACCGGTAACTCAGCAAATTTCTATCCCCTTGAGGTCAAGCTTGGTAATTTTCCGGTGAATAATTACCATAAGCTGCATACACATTTTCCGGATTTCCTTGTGTAGAAGGACAATCGGTGTATGAGTGAGGACCGCCGCATGATTCACAAGGATTAGCAACCGCTTTAACTTGTTGTTGTTGTTGGTTTGAAGCGAGAAGCGTGATACTTTTGCTCATTTCAGTCATCATGCGGGTGAGTTTGGTCATATCAGGGTTTGCTGAGGTAGAAAAAACATTGACTCTCGGGTTGTTCCTTGAAGAAGCGGAGGAATCCCAGTTTTTGTGGTGAGTAGTCATGTTCTCAATTAGCTCTCTACACTCCTCGGGTCTCCTTTTCATGAATGTGCCACCGACGGTTGCATTAATCGTATCACGATCACGAAAAGTCAATCCGTTGTAGAAAGTATCTATTAAGGTCACAGGGAGCATGTTGTGTTTTGGACAACGATCAATCAAGACATTATATCTCTCCCAAGCATCAAAAAGAGATTCATCGGGTTCTTGCATGAAACGGCTGATTTGATTGCGAAGGCTCGTGACCATGGATGGTGGAAAGTAGCGCGACAAAAAGCGTTGAGTCATGTCATCCCAAGTATGAATAGAATTCTTCGGGAGATGATCAAACCATTTCTCGGCATGATGGGATAAAGTATGTGGAAAGAGTTGTAGGCGAAGAACATCCATTGTGGCACCAGGAAACTTCATGCTTTGGGTGATTGTAATGAACTTGTCGAGGTGTTTGTTGGCATCATCATCAGGCAATCCACGGAATGGGTTTGTTTGCACTTGCTAAATCATGTGGTGCTTCAACGAAAACTCAAGAGCGTTGATTTGCATCGGCGCAATCGGTCCTCCTCGTCCAAACATGGTAGGTTGACAAAGCTCATCCATTGTCCGAAGATCAGGCTGTGGAAGAACATTGTTGTTATTATTGAGGTGCGGTGGATGATTGTTGTTGTTAACACCTGACATACTTAAATCTTCTTGAGTCTCGGGCTCTTGATAATTAGAAGATCTAGTCCGCATACACCTGAAAATGCACAAGAAAAAGAAACCAAACACAAAGACAATATATATACACAATAAAGATAGAATCTTTTTGGATTTTTGAAATTTTTAGTTGTTAGAAGTATTTAAAGTGATGGTCATATAATATACCGTTGTGAAGCTCGTGGAAAATGATATTCAACAGTGTCGAGAGTTCTATGTCATTATTATGCATGAAACGGGAACTAGTCCCGAACACACAAATGAGGAAGGCCTCCTATTCATGTAAGCCTTAGTATAAAAGGCATAACCATCCTCATTTGTGTGTGTGTCTCTCATTGTATCTTTTCTCTTCTCCTTGTTTTAGAGAGAGAAACTCTCCTTAGTTTCTCTCACTAGAATCATCTACCTTGTATCTTTCTAGTTCTTCTTCATCTAATCTAATATTCCATTCTTAGTTTTAATATTGATCTTATTCATCTTTATTTCTTGTTCTTATAAGTCGTGTGAATCATTCTTACAAGTGGTATCATTCGCCAAGGGATTCGTGGATAGCTCTTTGGTGTTGTCCTTGTTTCTTGTTAATTCCGTGGGTTTTTGATTTTTTTACTATAGATTCAAAAAAAAATTCGTGTTTTTTTTGTTGTTCCAAGTATTCGTGTTGTGGGTATTTTGGTTAGCTCAAAAACACGAATTTGTTGCCTCAAAGTTGCTAATTTGTTGCCTAAAAGTTGCTAAAATCGTTGCCTAAAAAGTTGGAAGAAAGTTCTCTTATTGCGATAGCTACAATTTCGGGAAAGGTAAGTACGGTTTTGATCGCAATAACCCAAGGGTTTTACTTTGCGATCTAAAGATTTCGATACCTATTCTGATCTGGACATTCCGATCGTTCTTTGCGATCTGGGATTCCGACGGTTTTTAAGGAACTTTGAGACGTTACTCTGCCAAATTGATCTTAGCCACATTCCGATCTGAAGATTCCGATCTGAACATTCCGATCTAAGCATTCCGACAGGTCATCATTGCGATCTAGGATTCCAATAGTAGGACATTCCGATAGAAGCTCATTCTGATCTAGGATTTCGATCTACACATTCCGATCTAGGATTCCGATCTGCACATTCCGATAGAGGGACATTCCGATGGATCATTCCGATGGAAATTTAGTTTGAGTAATTTTTAGACTTAGCCACTATCTAGACTAGTCTCGGAACATAGTTTACACGAAAAAAAAAAAAAAAAAAAAGTTTTTTGGCGGGAAAACCATAGTAAAATTTAATTTTTCCTAGACCATTTTTAGGCCATTTAAGCTTCAATTTCAAATTTTAGCTATGCGGAAAAATTTTCGACCAAAAATTCAAATTTTCGGACAAAAATTCAAATTTTTAGGCCAAATTTCAAATTTTTTAGGTTTTATTTTTCATTAAAAATTTCATTTTTTCAAACTTTTTCCCTACTAGTTATTGGCTATTTCTAACTCGATTTCAAAACTTAGAGATTCAAATTTTTTTCGACTTACCGTTTTTTCGGACTGAGGAATTTTTTGTCGGGCTGGAAAATTTTGGCAAAGTTTGTTTTTGTTGTCACTACAACTCACGCTTTCTACGAATTGAGATCCTGTTTTTCACACGACTTCTACTATGACTTATCAACAACACAAAGATGCTGCGAATTTTGAGCATCGTGATAGCCATGTAAGAAAGAAGAGGAATGCTGCCCATCTCCAGTCTCAGCTTCTTATAGCACAAAAGGAAGAAGCAGGAATTCCACTTCTAGCTAAAGAGTTTGATCTCATGGCATCTGCAGCAGCATATGATGAGGAACAAGAGGTGACTACCGACTCCATCTTGATGGCTAATACACAGCAATCATCCACATCGGTAGTTAAACCTGACAGAGCTCCTGTGTATGATTCAGACGGTTCCTCTGAGGTACACCCACGTCTCAATGATAATGATTTATATAATATGTCTAATCAGGAGGAAGAGTATACTGAGTTACTTGAGCCTTCCACTGAGACACACGGGGTTCAAACGAATAATATCAATATTATTTCTAATGCACCCAGTGTGAACCTTAGTGGGGATCAAGTAGCCCAACCTACAACTCTTCCTGACGAGACGCATGCGTATTATAAATCATTATTTGATAAGCTTGCCAAGGATGTTGCTCATGCGAATGTGGTTAATAATAAGTTTAGAGAAACTAATGCCAAATTGACCACTGAGCTTACGGGATATAAGGAACGGGAGAAAAGTTTTGAGATTCATCATGCTAAAATCAAGGAACTTGAACAAGCTCATGCTACATCGGTTTATCAAGAAAAATGCACCACTAAGAAATTAAATGCCTTACATTTAAGTAGTGAAAAAAAGATAAGCGAATCGAATGATGAAATCACCTCTCTTAATAAACAGCTTTCAACTGAAAAATCTATCGTTTCTGATTTAAAAGGAGAAATAAAAAAGCTGAAACATGATTTCAAAATTCGAGAAGATGGGCTTCTTGAGGATTTTTGCAATGCTCAGGATAGGATTAGGGACTTAGACAACCTTTTGGTAAAACGTGGACAATCTATGCAGACGATAAATATGCTCGCACCTAAAGTGAATGAGATAAATTACACCCGTTACAAAATGGCTTTAGGTTGTCCTCTTCCTCCCAATCCAGAATATCTTAAGCAGGTTCAGGCCACAAATCAAACTCTATATAATGGTAGTGTGCTCCTGTCTGATGAGCATGATCCTCCTAGTGTGCATGATTCTGAGGAAACTACTGAACTTGCTGAAGAAACTCGTTTAAGAATGAAAAAGCTTGATAAAGAAGTGACACATGTTTACTATCCAAAAGTTAATCCTCCAACGGTTTTTGTTCGATCTAAAACTAGTACCGAATTGCTTTTGCTACCTAGTGAGGAATTGACAGAGGATCCTCCTAAACCGAGTGTTGCACGACGATTTCTTAACGAGCTCAAAGATAATTTTGTCATTCTTAAACGGGTTGTTAACGCCAAAATGACTGGAGGAAACTTTACATCACCCGTTCATGTCGAGTTACAAAAAGTGCTTCATACTGAAATCAATCCGATTATTAATCAAGTTGATGCGAGGATAGGCAATCTTGAGAACGCTTTTCTAAAAGAACTAGCCAAATTTGTTGAAGACTTTAAATCTTTGGCGAAGGAGGCTGATGAATCTCTTGATAGAATTAAAGTTTTGGAAAGCGACCTCGCATGTCTCTCGAAATCAAGTGACAGTGGTGATTGTGTTGATAGTAACCCCGTTGCGGTAAACATCTCTGTGTCAGACAATGAAACCCTCCAAAATGAGCTTGATCGTACGAAAGAGAAAATGGATTCTTATGTCATCAAAAAGGACAACGAATTCACCGATCTTTGGAATAAATATGTCAAAAAATGTGATGAATGTAAGGATGACAAACTCTCGTATAATAAAGATTATAATGAACTGCAACAAACAATCGAACAGCTAAAAGCTCAGTTAGGAGGTGAATATCATGACAGTGAGCCTTCAACAAATGTTAATCAAAAAGAGTTCACGATTCTTCAACACCGATATGATTTTCTTCAGAAACATTGTCATTCTCTTGAACTTGCTTTGCAAACCAAAGTTGGAAAAGTTCCTGATGACAGTAATTTACAAGTAAAACTCTCTGAATTGTTTCGTGAATTGAATGAAAAGAGTAAGGATATTTCTGATCTGAAAGCTCAGTTGCAAGACAAAGACATCGCGATTGCTGAGTTGCAGAAACTTGTTGGAAAATGGGTGGAAAAACTGTGGAACCTAAGGTTGTAAAATCAGTTGTTAGACAACCCAATTCGTACAAAGTACCAAAGCCATCTATCTTAGGAAAACCGCCTTCTAATGTTTCTAGGTTACCTCCTAATACCGATGTGCAATCAACTATTCCAAAACCAGCCATATCACCCTATGTTCCTCCATTTAGAAAACCCACTCCTGCTAAACACAACTCTGTGAATGCACCTTGCACTACTTCTAAGAGTACTCCCAAGTGTGTGACTCTTACGCCCACAAAGGAATCTAAAGGTTCAAATGACGTTGGTCAAACCAACAACCTAGGGGATGGTAAGCAAAAAGGGAACATTCAGAAAGTTAACCATGTGTATTCAAAACCTAGTAAACCAACAACCGCTAGAGTTCTACACACTCCTAATGGTAATCAACCAAAACCTAGGACTCCTTCCCAACAACCTAGGAATTGGCAACCACAAATGAATAGTCGTGTTTCGAACATGGCGCCTGAACGGTCAGCAAACCCTAGGTACACAAGGTCTTTCGAGAATCCCAAACTCCCTGTATATCCCACGTGCAAAAAGGGAATTCACCATGGAAACCACGCTCATTGCATTCTGCAATACCTCTATGAGGTAAACTCTCGTGCCTTCACACAGAGAAAGAATGCAGAATCCCATAAGACCACAAGGAGATTCCCACCCGTCACAAAGAAAAGAAATGACAATAAATCCTCAAGGCGTATCAATACAGGACCTAGTTTCTCTCCAAAGAAGTCTTCCGCTGTGCAAGAGAACACTACTCCTAAATCTAGTCTTCAATGGAAACCAACGGGTAGGATCTTCAAGGAAGTCGGTCCTAAGTGGATTCCTATCAAGAAGAGTGATGACACTTGCTCCAGCACTAATGCGAGTGTTCTGAATGTAGAAAATGCATTTGTTACTCCTAACACTACTATTTGTGCACATTCTTCTTCTGTCATTGCAGGTACTTCAGCAGATTCTGAATCCATTTCTTCAAAGGGTTCCAATTCTGTACATTCGACATCACCTTCTTCTGCTGTACAAAGGTCTATTTTGGATTATTTTCGAAAACATTGAAAATCAAAATACAAAAATATAAAACTTATAAAAACAAAATAAAAAATGTGAAAATTTTTCAAAAATACCAAAAAATATTCTTCTTCGACATGTCTCTCAGCATCGATAATATGGACGCACTTAGAAATGTTGTTCAAAAACGACACGGGTACGTACATAAAGTTCGAATGAGAGTTTAAATGTTTTTCAAAACATGTCATTTCCTCGTTCTTCAAATGATTTGCAATTACCTCATATTGTGACTCGTGCCTCAAATAAAGGAAAGTTGATCACGGATGATAACTTATCCTTAACAACGAGAAATTCATTTTTCTCGGTCATGAGCTTCCGATAAAAACATTCCATGTTTTAAGCTCATGTAAACGACTTACAGTTAAATGTCAGACTGTAACTCGAACTTCAAATAAAGGAGAGTGTATTTTTAAAGATAACTTATCCTAATAACGGGTAGAGCAATCTATCTCGGGTTGAGCTTGTCACAAAACATTTAACGTTTTGAGCTCAACATAATGGCTTATAGTCACATGTCAGACTATAACCCGGTCCCTAAATAAAGGAAAGTCTTTGACTTATCCTCAACAACGAGAAATTCGTTTTTCTCGGTCATGAGCTTATATCGAAACATTCAAAGTTTTAAGCTCATGAACACAATTTTTCTCGAACTTTTGAGCACAATTTTTCAAAGTATTTCAAAACAATGTGCTCATATACTCCCCTATTTAAATACAATCTCTTTTCGAGGGGGAGTATAATGTTTTTATAAACATTTGTTCCAAAGTTTCATGACACATTATTCTCTCCATGTTTCATCACTAGTTTCACAAAAATTTCAATTTCATGCAATTTTTGAGGGGGAGAATAGTGATTAAAATGTGTTATCTTGAATAAGATCTTTGATATAAGTGCTTTCTCTTCCTAATATGTGCAAAAATCTCTCCTTTTATGATGCACATATGTAGGGGGAGCGTTTTTGGTGATATAGAAAACTTTCAAGGTGTAAACATTGATTTCATCAACACCTTGATTGCATTTTCAAATGATTTTTCTAGTTACGATATCTATACCCTTCAACACATAAATTCACGATGGTAATGGTGTCAAAAGGTGGTTAGGTATTCGTCCTATGATCCAACCAGAACCGGAGGGATCTTCCCAGGGACAATCCATTAGAACTTAGAAGTCCTTGGGAAAGATGGAGTAGTTGAGTGTACGGGAATAATGCCGACTAATGACTTAAGCTAGCACTGGAACAATCACAACAAGGTGCTAGTTATGACGTCTTGGTAAGCATTGAAGGGGTTGAAGAATGAAAAAGAAATGTAAGGATAAAGGGTGTAAAGAAAGAAGCCCTCCATACAACTTAGGCAGAAACCGGGTCAATACATCTATTATCAGAATCACTTTGATGATTTTTGATACTGAAGACAAAGCATCATGGACCCAGTGATGCAATGCACAACCCTTCCCAGCCTACTCAAGCTTCTCTCAAAAGAAGTTTGTTTTGTTGTCACGGAGTTCAACTCATTTCTATCAACTTTCTCACTCCGAGATAGTAGATATTGAATAGGTGGCAGTCTGCTCCAGCCTCCGATCACCAAATAAACGTGCACTTATAGAGTCTAGAGCCAACGAGATTCATCAAAAATCTCATTAGGACACTTATTCCATAGATCAATTGTTGTTCATCATTAGAACACAAGCGATGATTTACAGAGTCCTACGCTCTATCCTTGTGGTATTGCTAGAACATTCAGAGTGATACTCTTTAGTATTCACAGTGATGAATGGAAATCCTTCCAGTGTTAACATCAAACAACACTGTGGTAGGTCATATGTAAGATTCACTTGAGTTAAACATATGTTAACTGGAAAGCAACAGTGGTTTGATTCTTAATTGATTCAAACTCGTTCTAGGTCTCGACGCAATATCTTTATGATCTTGCCAGAACATTCAGAATAATACTTTTCAGTATTTACAGTGACGAATGGAAATCCTTCCAGTGTCATCATCAAACAGCACTGCGGTAGGTAACTTGTGCGATTCTATATGAATCAAACTTGTGTCAACTGGAAAGCAACGATGGTTTGATTCTTAAATGATTCAGACTTGTTCCAGGAAAGTGAATTGACGACTTAATCAGCAGAATGGAACTGCATGATTCACTCCTTACTTTGAGTTATCTTTTGATATATTCAATTATTGAGAACAGCTACCACAGCTGGAAATCCTGTCAAGGAAGTTCTTTGAACTTACCTGATCACAGGTACAGTATTCGTACTGTATAACAGGAAACCGGTGGAATGCAAACGGTGGCGTTATTTCAAGAGTCTCAATTCAAGGCCACATATTCAGGATTATTGAAGAAAGCTCAAAGAACATCTAAAGACAAAGACTTATGCTACTCTGATGATCAAAGGAGATTGTTAACAAGCTTTCATGACAACACAAAACATGAGTATGTAGGCAAAGACACAAGAACACAAGCTGGCAAAGTTACAAGATCAAGTCAAGGCAAATATCAAAGATCCAAGATCACAAGTCATGAAAGGATCGATGAAAGAACTCTCAAGACAACCAGCTTCAAAGTCTGCAACAACAAAGAAGTGAAGTCACATAATACATGACCACCACTTAGGGGGAGATTGTTAGAAGTATTTAAAGTGATGGTCAAAGAAGTGAAGTCACATATTATATGACCACCCCTTAGGGGGAGATTGTTAGAAGTATTTAAAGTGATGGTCATATAATATACCGTTGCGAAGCTCGTGGAAAATGCTATTCAACAGTGTCGAGAGTTCTATGTCATTATTATGCATGAACCGGGAACTAGTCCCGAACACACAAATGAGGAAGGCCTCCTATTCATGTAAGCCTTAGTATAAAAGGCATAACCATCCTCATTTGTGTGTGTGTCTCTCATTGTATCTTTTCTCTTCTCCTTGTTTTAGAGAGAGAAACTCTCCTTAGTTTCTCTCACTAGAATCATCTACCTTGTATCTTTCTAGTTCTTCTTCATCTAATCTAATATTCCATTCTTAGTTTTAATATTGATCTTATTCATCTTTATTTCTTGTTCTTATAAGTCGTGTGAATCATTCTTACATTAATTTTTATGGATTTTTAACAATTTTTTAAGCAAGAAAATAACGCTCACAAGTGAACGGATCCCAAAAAGCAACGCGTCTCTCACAGAAAACCGTTAATCTTTACGAAAAGATCCGGCAGCGGCGCCATTTTAATGTTTATTTTTTTTGTATGGTAAGAAAGTTAAGTTCTCTGTTTCTTAACGAATTGATTTCCGGTTCAAAATGCGACTCAATTGTTTTTGGTGAAACAAGAATATTTTTGGCTGTTTTTAAAATAAATGTGCAAAGACGTAAATGAAAATGACGTTAATTAAATCTAAGTCTAATTAAAATAAATGGCGAGAATTTAAAAGCGTGACGAGAAATTAAAAGGCACTTAAAGTAAATAACGCAAACTTAAAACTATCTAAGGCAAACTTAAAACGCAACTAAAACTTAAACTAAGGCAAAGCTAAAATAAATCTAAGGCAAGTAATCATAAAGCGCGACTTCGGAAAAAGGTGGGAAAAATAAAGCTTGAAAGTTAAAAATTAAAAACAGAAACTAAAAAGAACCTGAAAATACCTCACTTGGAATAATTACTCGTTCGGAATGTCACCTTCACCCGGAATAATTCTTCTTCGTTCGGAATAAATCAACACAAAACACTCATTCGGAACTTTGGTTCGGAACTTCTTTGGTTTGATTCTGAACTTTTTCCTCGGATTGATTCTGAACTTTTTCCTTGGATTGATTCGGAACTTTTTCCTCGAATTGATTCGGAACTTTTTCCTCGGATTGATTCGGAACTTTTTCCTCGGATTGATTCATAACTTTTTCCTCGGATTGATTCGGAACTTTTTCCTCGGATTGATTCGGAACTTTTTCCTCGGATTGATTCGGAACTTTTTCCTCGGATTGATTCTGAACTTTTTCCTCGAATTGATTCGAAACTTTTTTCTCGGATTGATTCGGAACTTTTTCCTCGGATTGATTCAGAACTTTTTCCTCGGATTGATTCTGAACTTTTTCCTCGGATTGATTCTGAACTTTTTCCTTGTTGATCCGGAACTTACCTGGGAAAGATCAGAAACAGAAACAAACACCCCCGAAGAACAGGGAAATGCAATATACACGAATCTAATAACAATTTAACCAAAATCAAACATAAGATTAAACTAAACTAATAACAAAACATCCAATAATCATAAACAAACTATCCAAACCAATAAAACTAACAAAACTAACCACAATAATCAAAACCCACTTTGATCAAAATAAGAATATGAACATGAACACAAACATAAACATAAAAATCAAAGATTAAGAAAGGTAGATAGGAGATTAACAAGATAAAGTAAAGATTGATAAGAATTAAATGGAAACTTACTTGAAATTAAATGAATTTAAGGTGCAAGACAAGGTAATTAAATTTGACAAGTATTTAAATGACAAGGTAATTAAAGGTGGAAGAACTAATTGTCACTATTAGCCAACAAAGAAAAATAATTAACTAGCCTAATCTATATATAGGGGAGGATTAGGAGGCTTCCTCCCCTCCTTCCTTTCTTCTTAATTACGTCATTAGGTCCTTAAGCCTTTAATCTTCATTAATTGCACCATTAGTCCTTTATTCTTCTAATCTTCTTTAAACTTGGACTCTAATGACTTGTGGCTCGGGATTTCTTTGAACTCATCTTTTAATTCTTCAATAAAGTAGACTTGAGTTCTTCGGCTTTAAGTAAACTTCCATCTTTCGACTTTTTCTTTGATAAATTTTCAGAATTGGTCTTGGACTTCCGTTCTTTTTGCACTCTTGACTTCTCGACTTCGTCTTTCATCTTTTTCTTCAATAAAATCCCGTGAATGCCCATGAATGCCCGTGTTTTCTCCACTTTTCACCTTTTCGTCCTAAATCCCAACAAAAACACAAACCACGCATAATTCTGACATAAAAGACATAAAATACACGTTTTGGCTCGGTTATTATTGTAATTAAGTGGTAGAAAGGATGAGTGTTTACACACCTATCAGTATTGTTGATTTCATTAATCAAGTTCTAGTTAATCTTTTAATCTTTCATCTCATTCTACCTTTCTTTGATTTTAGATTGATTTTGGTGCGAATTTCATTTGATCTGTGCTGTTCTTAATGATTTCATGCTTAAAAAGTTAATCTTTTTATGCCTACTTAAGTTTTCATACGAATAAGCTTTGAGATCTTTGTGCTTATTGGCTTATTTTTATGTTTAGCTTATTTACTTATCAAAAGTTTTCTTAAAAAGTTCATCTTTTTATAGTTTGATTTATAAGATTGCTTATCTTAAGTTGAAAAAGTTTTTATTTGTGCTTATTTAGTATATTTCACTTTTTATTCGTTCTAGTTTTGGTGTGAGCTTATCATTATAGCTTTTCACTTAGCTTATTTCGAATCCCATAAAATCGGAAAGGGTCTAAACCCCTTTCTGATCGCAGCTTTCCGACCACCACCATCCCCCTCTTTCCGATTGTCAAATCTGAAAAGGGTTTTAGTTATTCCGATTGGGGGTGTCTTCTAATATTCCGATTGGGTCTTGTTGTCACATTCCAATCGTGGGCTTTGAGTGATATTCCGATTAAGTCTCGTTCATATATTCCGATTAGGATGGTTTTGTTATTATTCCGATAGCCCCAATTTACATCATTCCGATCCATTTCTTTTTTATTTTATTCCGATTGGTGTCCTCCATACATTCCGATTGCAACCATATTCCGACCAAGGGTATTTTTGTTATTCCGATTGCCTTATTCCGACCAAACATTCCGACGGGTGTATTTTGCATATTCCGATTAGTGACTTTCACCTATATTCCGATTTGGGTTTGTGTAGTTTATTGTTTTTACAAAATTTCCAAGTGTTAGTTTTATTAAGAGTTGAAGTATTTTTCTAATATTGCCTTTAAGTTTTCAAGCATTTATTTTTAATTCGTTATTGTTAGTCTAATCCTTAAGCTTTTACTTTACTCAACGACACTTACTTATTTGCTATTAGTTTGAAATAGATAATCAACCAAACCATTTTCATTTCCACCAAGAACAATTGAGTCGCACTTTGAACCAATAGTCAATTCGAAGAGATTCGGACGATAACGTTTTCTTACAAGGTAAAATCCATTGTATTAAATGGCGCCGCTGCCGGCTCTTTTCGTTAAGATTAAAGGTTTTTAGTGAGAGACGCATTGGATTTTGGGATCCGTTCTTCTTTGAACGTTATTTTCCTTGCTTTAAAATTTTCAAAAAATCCTAAAAAATATAAAATCTTCAAAAATACAAAAAATTAAAAACCATAAAAACCAAAAATATTTCCTTTCTATTTTTCTAATCCTTTTGTAGGTGTGCATGCGTACTCGTGCTCGTAAGAAGAAAGTAGCTCAAGCCGAAGTCATTACTCAACCAATTTTCACCATGGACAATCAACCAATGATCGAGCTTTTGCAATCGCACGTAGAAGGCAACACCGATGCAATTGTTATCCCTGAGATTGGAGCCAACAACTTTGAACTCAAATCTGGCTTTATACAAATGGTCTCTGCTCAACCCTTCTTGCGCCGCTCACTTGATGATCCTCATGACCACATTAAAAGGTTTCTTCAGCTTACCAATACGGTTAAGTACAATGGGGTATCACAAGAAGTGATTCGCTTGCAACTTTTTCCTTTCTCCTTAGAGGGAAAAGCCCGTAATTGGCTTGATAAGGAACCGCCACAAAGTATTCTTACGTGGACGGATTTAGAGACTAAGTTTATCAACTACTTTTTCCCACCCTCACGTACTACCGCTTTGCGGAATGAAATTATTACCTTTGAACAAAAGTACGGTGAGTCTTTTAGTGAATCTTGGGACCGTTTTAAGGAACTTTTACGGAAGTGTCCACAACATGGTTTAACAAAAGTACATCAAATCAATACTTTTTACAATGGTTTAAGCATGAATGACCAAGATTCACTAAACAGTGCTTCGGGGGGTAATATTTTGGTTAAGTCTTCTAATGCTGCTTGGGATATTATTGAGAACAAATCTAGAGTTCAAACCAAGAGCGTTAGAACTAATGTAGCAAGTGCTAGTTCTAGTGATGCCGACAAAAGAATTGATAAGCTTACTTCGATTGTGGAATCACTTGCTTTACAAACTGCCAACACTGCCAAACAATTCAATGCCCAAGCTAATGTTTTGAGCCAATCATGTGATATATGCGGGGGATCTCACTCATACACCGATTGTCCTTCGACTCACGACAATCCAGAAAATGTGTATGCCGCCAACGGTACCTATTCTACAGGAAGCTATCAAGCACGTCCTCAAGGTGACCGCAACTTGCTCAGCTATCGCTCAAACAACTATCTTTCACCACCCAGTTTTCCCCCACAAAACCCAAACAACCTCAATCGAAACAATCAAAACCAACCACGTGCTCCAACTCCAAATCAATATCCAAACCAAAGAAACCCATATCCACCTCAAAGAAACAACCAAGTTTACCAACAACCTGCTTATCAACCACCCGCCTACCATGCTCCTCCACTCAACCAACCAACAGCCTTACACCAAGATGTTGAAACCTACATGAGGACGAACGATGTGATCGTGCAAAATATTCAGCGGGAAATGGCCAACATGAAAGCAAATATGGTTAAGCAAGGGAATGATCTTCGAGCTGATATGCGAAACACTTTGGCAAGTCAAACGAATGACTTGAGGAATACGATGGCTAGTTTCTTCCCTAGTAATCAAGCCTCTGGATCGGGTTCTCTTCCGAGTAACACTGTTGCTAATCCAAGAGGGGAGATGAAAGTAATCACCACTCGCAGTGGAAAAGGTTTAAAGGAACCAGAGCTTCCTACACCTACACCGGTGATTGTGACAAAGGAAAACGAGTCTCCTTCTCCGAATCCTCCAACTTCTACTTTTCCAATTCCACCACCTTCTACTTCTACCCCTCCACCACCCAAGGATGTGAGTGCGAATTCTATCCCAAAGCCTTCATCTCAACCCAATATACCTTATCCTTCGAGGTTGAGGAAAGAGAAATTGAAGAACAAGGATGATATCCAGGTTTCGAACTTCCTTAAAATGTTCAAACAATTGAATTTCAATATCTCCTTTGCTGAGGCTCTCGCTCACATGCCTAAATACGCTAAAATGTTTAAAGATCTTCTCGGTGATAAAGAGAAGCTTCTTGACATTGCTCAAACCCAACTTAATGAGAACTGCTCCGCAGTGCTCTTAAGGAAATTGCCCACCAAACTTGGTGATCCGGGTCGTTTCTTAATTCCTTGCAACTTCCCGGCAGTAGAGAATTGCATGGCCCTAGCCGATCTAGGTGCCAGTATTAACTTAATGCCATTAAGTGTTTGGAAGCAATTATCTCTCCCCGAGCTAGTCCCCACACGTATGACTTTGGAATTAGCCAACCGTACAGTTGCTTATCCAGTAGGGATAGCCGAAGACGTCTTCGTTGGTGTCGACAAATTCACCTTCCCGACG
The DNA here is from genome assembly GCA_025667525.1 of Glebionis coronaria. Classification (NCBI taxonomy): domain Eukaryota; kingdom Viridiplantae; phylum Streptophyta; class Magnoliopsida; order Asterales; family Asteraceae; genus Glebionis; species Glebionis coronaria. Next base: position 240,005 of record JANFOE010000658.1, on the reverse strand, counting down.
GATTTTGTTGTCGTTGACTACGAGATGGATCCTCGTGTTCCATTAATCGTTGGACGTCCATTCTTGAGGACCGATCGCACTCTCATTGATGTAGCCGCTGGCGAATTAATCATGAGAGTTGGTGACGATAAAATCGTCTTCAACATGGGTAAACTTTCTAAGCAGCCTTCGGAAAACGAGAGTGTTAATTTCATTGATGTTCTTGATGAGGCTTGTGAAGAAAATTTCAAAGACGCTTGTAAAAGTGGTTCTTCTTCTCTACCCAATGTTGAGACCGTTGCCTCAATTGCACCGTCATTGACTCCTTTTGGAGAAAGTGACTTAGATGATTTTGAAGCTAGTTTGGGTCCTCTCAATCTTAAGTAGGATGGTTCTCCCACCGATTGTGATGAATACATTCGTACCATTGAGAAACTTCTCAATAAGGACCAAACTTCTCCACCATCTCCTAAAGATATCTCTACCGATGATCTGAAGTTGACTACGCCGTCCATCAAAAATCCTCCAGATTTAGAGCTTCAGGATCTTCCGTCTCATCTCGAGTACGTTTTCCTTGAAGAAAACAAGAAATTACCGGTCATCATCGCTAAGGACCTGAAAGAAGAAGAAAAATCTCGACTTATCGCCGTGCTGAAGAATCACAAGAAAGCGATTGCTTGGAAGATCTCTGATATTCGTGGAATTGATCCTCACTTCTGCACACACAAAATTCTCATGGAGGACGACTTCAAACCCACTATTCAAAGCCAAAGAAGGGTAAATCCTAAGATCCATGACGTAATCAAAAAAGAGGTTATCAAAATTCTTAATGCGGGAATGATCTATCCTATCTCGAATTCACCGTGGGTTAGTCCCGTCCATTGTGTGCCTAAGAAAGGCAGAATCACCGTTGTTCCCAATGAAAACAATGAATTGATTCCTACTCGTCTCGTTACAGGGTGGAGAGTTTGTATAGACTATCGCAAACTCAATGATGCTACGAGAAAGGATCATTTTCCCCTTCCTTTCATGGACCAAATGCTTGAACGTCTGGCGGGTAATGACTATTACTGCTTTTTAGACGGTTTCTCTGGGTATTTTCAAATTCCCATCGATCCCAAAGACCAAGAGAAAACCACATTCACTGGTCCGTATGGAACATTTGCTTACAAAAGAATGCCTTTCGGCTTATGCAATGCTCCTGGGACATTCCAAAGGTGTATGATGGCTATCTTCCATGACATGGTTGAAGAAACCATGGAAGTCTTCATGGATGATTTCTCGGTTTATGGCGATTCTTTCTCTGCTTGCCTTGCCAATTTAGAACGTATGCTTAAGTGGTGCGAAGACACTCGCCTTGTTCTAAATTGGGAAAAATGACATTTCATGGTAAAAGAGGGCATCGTGCTAGGATACAAAATCTCCAAAGCCGGTCTTGAAGTGGACCGTGCTAAAGTCGATGTTATTGCTAAATTGCCTCCACCTTCAACCGTGAAGGGTGTGAGAAGTTTCCTCGGTCATGCGAGCTTCTATCGTCGATTCATCCAAGATTTTTATAAAATCGCTCGCCCGATGACCCACCTCTTGGAAAAAGATACTCCTTTCCTATTTTCCAAAGAGTGTCTTGAAGCCTTCAATCTTCTCATGGATAAGATAACTAAGGCACCGGTCTTGGTTACCCCTAATTGGGAGCTACCTTTTGAGTTGATGTGTGATGCTAGCGACTTTGCTATTGGAGCGATTTTGGGCCAAAGAGTGAACAAACACTTCCAACCAATCCACTATGCTAGCAAGACAATGACAGGGGCTCAATTGCATTATACGACAACCGAAAAAGAGCTTTTAGCTGTTGTCTATGCTTTTGAAAAATTCCGCCCCTATCTTGTCCTTTCTACCACCATCATGTATACCGATCATTCCGCGTTGAAGTACTTGATGACTAAGCAAGATTCTAAGCCAAGACTTCTTTGTTGGGTTTTGCTCCTTCAAGAATTCAACATTGAAATTCGTGACAAGAAGGGAGCCGAAAACCTAGCCGCGGATCATCTCAGTAGACTTGAAGATCCTTATCAAGGGGATCATCCGAACAAAGAGATCAATGACTCTTTTCCCCTTGAGGCCTTAATGTCTATCAACTCCAATCTCGATGACACCCCGTGGTTTGCGGACATTGCAAACTACTTAGCGGGTGGGATTCTCAAGGAAGGGCTCACGTCCCAACAAAAGAAAAAGTTCTTTAAGGATATTGAACATTATTTCTGGGACGACCCTTACCTTTTCAAACAATGTGCGGATCTGATTATTCGACGATGTGTTGATGGGCCGGCTGCGGTTCAAATCCTTGACGCTTGCCATAAAGGACCCACCGGTGGTTACTTTGGTCCCAATTACACCGCGAAGAAAGTATTCGACTCTGGTTTCTATTGGCCCACCATTTATCGTGACGCTCACGATATGGTTAAACATTGTGATGCTTGCCAAAGACAAGGCAAGATCACACATAAAGATGAGATGCCTCAAAATTTCATACAAGAATGTGAAATCTTTGATGTATGGGGCATCGACTTTATGGGGCCATTTCCATCATCTAAAGGGAACAAGTACATCCTCGTAGCCGTTGACTACGTTTCTAAATGGGTTGAAGCCAAGGCTCTCCCTACGAACGATGCGAGGGTGGTTGTGAACTTTTTGAAGCAGCTCTTTTCTCGATTCGGCGTTCCTCGTGCTATCATCAGTGACCGCGGGACTCATTTTTGCAATGATCAATTTGCAAGAGTCATGGCAAAGTATGGAGTCAATCACCGTCTTTCCATCGCTTATCATCCTCAAACCAACGGACAAGCCGAGATATCCAACCGTGGATTGAAGCGAATTCTGGAGCGTACTGTGGGAGAGCATCGCGCCGCGTGGGCCGATAAGTTAGATGATGCTCTGTGGGCTTTCCGTACTGCTTATAAGACCCCGATCGGCTGTACACCTTATCGTCTTGTGTACGGGAAAGCATGCCACCTCCCCATCGAGCTGGAACATAAGGCGTACTGGGCCTTGAAGTGGGCTAACTTCGACATCAACAAAGCTGGTGATCATCGTAAGATTCAACTCAACGAGCTAAATGAACTGAGGAATGAAGCTTATGAGAACTCGCTGATCTACAAGGAGAAGATCATCCATGATGCTAGAATTAAGAACCGAGAGTTCCATGTTGGTGATCAAGTTTTACTCTTTAACTCTCGGTTGAAGATCTTCTCAGGCAAGTTGAAGAGCCGCTGGTCTGGTCCATTCACCGTCGCCAAAGTCTTTCCATATGGGACCATTGAGCTTTCTCAGCCAAATGGGCCCAATTTCAAGGTGAATGGCCAGCATTTGAAGCTGTACTTTGGTGAGGACATCTCTCATGAGATGATTCCATCCCTCACCACGTTTCCCATGAACTAAATTTAGGTCGAGTTAGGCTCGTGACTTGGTGAACAAAAACAAGCGCTTCTCGGGAGGCAACCCGTGATCTATCCTTTACTGCTTTCATAATAAGTGTAGGGGGAACCCCGTATGTGTTTGTTGTCTTGTTTCTTATCTTGTGCAGGTATTAAAGCTTCAAAGATCCACTCTTGATGTTATTTGACGAACCGTGATCCCGTGTTCCCATTTTCCCGGTTCTATCCTAAACTCTTGTGATTCAATATTTTATATTTTATATGTTCACATTGAAATCACCATAGTTGTCCTTTCCTTAGCAAGATTTTAAACAAAGTGCACAATGTCATAAGTGTAGGGGAGTTCACTCCCACATGCTTAAACATTGAGGACAATGTTTATATCAAGTGTAGGGGGACTTCTATCGAAGTAAGTGGTCTTTTCCATGAATTTGCCCTCATTTTAACCGGAAAATTTGATTTTTCGACATTTTTCAAAATTTTTATCTATTTTGGCCTAGTTGTATAGTTGTATTTTCCTTTATTATGTTTAGTTTCTTTCCATTGCTAGAATTAATTTTCAATAAAGTGGTTTTAAATTTTTCTTAGTCGTGAACATTTTGACTCAACCCGAGTTTACTTATCTAAGTTTACTCTAGCTAGTATCCTTAACGTGTTTAAGTCTAGTTTTGCTAGGCTTTTATATAGGGAGCTTTAAAACGCGAAAGTCTTAACTCTCGCGGGTTAAGAACAAGAACTTTTCGCAAGTTCCTATAACTGATCCTAGAGAGTTGTTTATCAAGGGAACTTTAAAATGCGATTTCTAAACTTGAAAAAGTCCAAGAATTTGCAAGATCCTATAAATGACTCGAAAACCCAAAACTTTGATTTAATAGGCTAAGCATCCACGAGTCTCATTCTTTGAGATTTTAAACTGTGGAGGACGAGAGATGATAGAGTCAATTATAAGTTTGGTATTCTTTCGTGAATTTATGTGAGTTAATTATAAGCCTATTCTCCCTTCGCTTGTTAATAAATTTTTCTGCAATAAATAAGGTTGTACGATTTAAAAGGTTACTTAGCTTCTAGCCCAAGATCGTTTAAAAGTTGCTCGGTATTAATTAGAGTTCATAGCCAAGGCATAACTTATTGAAGCGGGATGCGAAGATTGGCGAGTCCGAAAAGGCCCTAACAAGCCCTGAGGGCTACATTTTGTTGCTAAAGATCCAAAAGTGATGTGAAGAATTATTTATCTAAAATCAATATGAAGGATCGAGACACACGACGAAAAGCAAATACTCCCCTAAAGATCATGGAGAAGTCTATCCAAAAAGGCCCTAACAAGGTATGAGGATAAATAGATCCAAGTCCTAAAAGGAGGCGGATCGTTGTATATCAAAGTCCAAAATAAAGATTGGAGAAAAATGAAGAAGTCGTGGTCCATTTATGAAGAATCTCTCAAAACTTCAAGTGAAGAAATTCCTATTATGAAGAGAAGGCCATTATTTCATGAACGTCTCTCAAATATTTGATGTATGAAGTCGCTGCCAAATATCGGTCCGAGAAAGGTCTCAAATCGTGAAGCGAGTTATGCCAAGATATGAACTTTATGAGGTCCCGAGAAGCAGTTTTAAAAGATTTTGTCCTTTAGCTAACTATTGATTAAATCGTTCACTTTATTTTCGGCCTAAATAACTATCGAAATAAGTCAAACAATGCATCCTCATGATCATTCAAGACAAAAATAAAATATAAGAGATACACCTAGGAATAAGGGAGTCTAAGTGAATAATTGGCCCACATGAATTCGTGTTAGTCTGCTAACTTATAATAACAATGATCTCGTTTTTAAGCTTGGTATGGGGAACGTGAAACTTGAGGATGATAAACGTTCATGGCTGCCAAAACCCAATGTAAGTTTTTGATTTCTTTACTTGCTTCTATCTTTTTATGATTAGTATTTAATAAAGGCCGAGGTTGGTTATTAGTGATGGAAAATGTAAACAGTGCTTTATAATTAATGCATTGCATGAGGGCATTGCAATGGTCAAGTGTAGGGGATTTAATAAGTGTGAAAACACTTATCCTTTTACCACTTATTTCCAATAATAACAAGACCAAAACGTGTAATTTATGTCGTAAAAGTCGGAATTATGCGTGGTTTGTGTTTTTATTATGTTTTAGGACCAAAAGATGAAAAAGGAAGAAAACACGGGCTTTCACGGGCTTTTATCGAAGAAAACGGGAAAAGACGAAGTCAAAAGATCAAGAGTGCAAAAAGAACGGAAGTCCAAGGCCTATTCTGAAGATTTATCGAAGAAAAAGTCTAAAGACGGAAGTTTAATGAAGTCGAAGAACTCAAGTCTAAATTAAAGAAGAAAATTAACAAGACAAGTTCAAATCCCGAGATGACGTCGAGAAAAGACAAAGAATTAAATTGAGTCGAGAAGACGTGAAGAAAGAAAGAAGATGCAACACATGCACTCCTTCCATTTCCCTATAAATACCCTCCTAATACACATTAGGAGGGTAGTTAGTCTTTTAGTTTTAGTTTTCATTTTTTTTTTCATTTTTCTTTCTAGTTTCTAGAGAGAGAAAGTTCTCCACTTTCTCTCACTAAGTTTTCATCTTTATTTCTTATAATCTTTCAAGATTAAACATTTGTGTATTGTTGATTTCATTAATCAAGTTCTAGTTAAGCTTTTAATCTTTCATCTCATTCTACCTTTCTTTGATTTTAGATTGATTTTGGTGCGAATTTCATTTGATCCGTGTTGTTCTTAATGATTTCGTGCTTAAAAAGTTAATCTTTTTATGCCTTCTTACGTTTTCATACGAATAAGCTTTGAGATCTTTGTGCTTATTGGCTTATTTTTATGTTTAGCTTATTTACTTATCAAAAGTTTTCTTAAAAAGTTCATCTTTTTATAGTTTCATTTATAAGATTGCTTATCTTAAGTTGAAAAAGTTCTTATTTGTGCTTATTTAGTATATTTCACTTTTGATTCGTTCTAGTTTTGGTGTGAGCTTATCATTATAGCTTTTCACTTGCTTATTTCGAATCCCATATAAATCGGAAAGGGTCTAAACCCCATTCCGATCGCAGCTTTCCGACCACCACCATCCCCCTCTTTCTGATTGTCAAATCGGAAAAGGGTTTTAGTTATTCCGATTGGGGGTGTCTTCTAATATTCCGATTGGGTCTTGTTGTCACATTCCGATCGTGGGCTTTGAGTGATATTCCGATTGAGTCTCGTTCATATATTTCGATTAGGATGGTTTTGTTATTATTCCGATAGCCCCAATTTACATCATTCCGATCCATTTCTTTTTTATGTTATTCCGATTGGTGTCCTCCATACATTCCGATTGCAGCCATATTCCGACCAAGGGTATTTTTGTTATTCCGATTGCCTTATTCCGACCAAACATTCCGACGGGTGTATTTTGCATATTCCGATTAGTGACTTTCACCTATATTCCGATTTGGGTTTGTGTAGTTTATTGTTTTTACAAAATTTCCAAGTGTTAGTTTTATTTAGAGTAGAAGTATTTTTCTAATATTGCCTTTAAGTTTTCAAGCATTTATTTTTAATTCGTTATTTTTAGTCTAATCCTTAAGCTTTTACTTTACTCAACGACACTTACTTATTTGCTATTAGTTTGAAATAGATAATCAACCAAACCATTTTCATTTCCACCAAGAACAACTGAGTCGCACTTTGAACCAATAGTCAATTCGAAGAGATTCGGACAATAACGTTTTCTTACAAGGTAAAATCCATTGTATTACCTGGTAACTTCTCAGCTTCTACATTCTCTGCTTTAAGTGCCTCTTCTTGAGCTTCGAGAATATGGGTAGGTAATTTTGGGAAAAGAATTATCATTAATGATCTAAATCGTAACGGCTTGACACACTCCTTTCGACTCAAAGCATCAACTACTACATTGGATTTTCCTGGATGATAACAAACTTCACGGTCGTAATCAGCAAGTAATTCTAACCAACGTCGTTGTCTCATATTCAATTCCTTCTGATGAAGAATATATTGAAGACTCTTATGATTAGTAAATACTACACACTTTATACCATAGAGGTAATGTCTCTAGATTTTAAGAGAAAATATCATCGCTCTTAATTCCAGATCATGGGTAGTATAATTCTTCTCATTAGGTTTAAGTTGCCTTGATGCATAAGCAATAACTTTATTCCTTTTCATAAGCACTGCTCCCATTCCTTGAATAGATGCATCATAGTAAACGATAAAGTCATCGTTACCTTCTAGTAATGCTAGAATAGGTGCTTCACACAACTTTCGTTTCAATAATTGAAAAGCTACTTCTTGACCATATCCCCAGACAAACGGTTTGTTCTTTGAGTCAATTCAGTCAAATCTTTAGCAATTTTTGAAAACCCTCGATAAATCTTCGATAACATCCAACAAGTTCTAAGAATTGTCTTACATCCGTAGGCGTAGTAGGATTAGTCCAATTCTTAACAGCTTCAATCTTTGCAGGATCCACACGAATACCTTGGCTATCAATGACATGTCCTAGAAATTGCAAAACATTGATCCGAAAATCGCACTTTGAAAAATTAGCATACAACTCTTCCTTCTTAAGTAATTCGAGAATTATACCAAGATGCTTGGCATGTTCTTCTCTCTTACGAGAGTAGATAAAAATATCATCGGTAAACACGATTACAAATTTATCCAAGTAAGGCTTACACACTCTGTTCATGAGGTCCATGAACACAGCTGGTGCATTGGTTAAACCAAATGGCATTACTTGAAATTCATAATGTCCGTATCATGTTCTGAATGCAGTTTTAGGAATATCATCTTCCTTAACTCTCAGTTGATGATAACCTGAATGTAAATCAATCTTCGAATATGCGCTCGATCCTTTAAGTTGATCAAATAATCGTCGATTCTTGGTGTAACGACCCACTATGATAAGAAGACCGTTACATGATAATTATGGCGTGTCATCAAAGCATAACAAGGTAATATGTCTTAAAAACATAAATGACCAAAAAGGAAAGCCAGAATCAAACATCAGCCCCCAAACATAAGCTCAAACATGCCTAAATTAAAGAATGTAGAGAAGGACTAAACATTGTCCAACAAGCATAAGTATTAAAATGAAAAGGAACAGAAGTCTAATGGAGCCTCCATCCTATGCACGTACTCTCAAATGCTTAAGTCTGTCCTTGTGTACCTGCCGTTTGGGACATGGAAAGAAAATTCTCCCCATTCAATAGGCTAAGCAGCTAGCACCTTGTCGGTCTTGGTTTTGTCTCAGCAGAGTGCATGGATGGGACGCCGGGGACGGTGCCAAATGTCAGCACAGAAATCGAAAGAGTCGTGCCAAAAAAGTGGAATTCTTCTAAGATCCATTGCTGTATTTCCCCTTTTTCTTTTGATTTGGAAGACGGGCGTTGCATTTGGTTTGAAAGGCATAACAATACACCTAATTAACGGATATAATGACATGAATAGAATAACTGAAATATAAGCAACAGACATGAAATGCAGCGAAACGTGTGTAAGTCTTGGAAAACCTGGAACATTTTTATAAACTGGTTTATAACTAAAGAGTCTTATGTTTATTCATGCAATGTAATTTAAGTGCCACTGAAATCATCTAGGTCATAACATGTATCAACGTGCATGAATACATAGAGGGGTGACCTCGTCATGCAATTAGAGGGGTGACCTCTAACAATATAAGTCTGGGTAGAGGGATCAACTCCAATGTGATGGATGTAGAGCACACACCGCAATCACCTTGTAAACCTGCAAAACATGAACTAGGATGCACCCATACGCCCCACATGATGATAATAATAATGGACCATGTAAACTAAAAGAGACGCCGTGAGAAATCACTCTCGTCGCGGAAGAGTCACGACACCGGTGCCTCAAGTGTCATGGTTTTGGTACCTCCATAACTAGGTGGACATGTAAATCATGGTCATGCATGTATACAACTCAGGCAATTTAAAATGATAGCATGGCAAACAATGAAAAGTTTTAGGATATGAAATAAAAACTGGGGAAACAGATGGCAGCAAACGGGAAATCCTAATCATGCATAGAAAGAGATGTCCTTACTGAAGGACGAAATATCCGTACCTTATGTCCACTAATGAATGAAAGTTGAAAGGTGGAAAGTAATACTCCTACTTCACGAGTGCTACATAATAAAGGACGTGTATGAGTTATATGTTCATGAATAACTTATTGATTCTTAGTTTAATTTACTTGTTCTTGACTTGGTTTACTTGTTCTTGACTTGTTTTACTTGTTTCATGTTTTATCATGTATTTTTTAGAATTATACGTTTCATGTGTTCTTGATTAATGTACTACATGTTTCATGTGTTATGATACTTGATGTTTCCATAATGAGTAACTTTTTAAAAATAGCAGGTTTCTATATATAGTAACTTTCCAAAAATAGCAGGTTTCTTTATATAGTAACTTCTCAAAATTAGTAAGTTTCCATAAATAGTAAGTTTCCAAAACTAGTAAGTTTCCAAAAGATAAAAAGTTTCCATAAATAGTAAGTTTCCATAAATAGTAATAAGCTTGTTTAATAAGCATATAATATAAGTCGAGGCTTAATGAACATACTTCATATAAGTCATGATTCAAAGATTGATAATATAGTAAAGTTTATTTAAAATAAATAATTTAGTCTAACATAATAATTATTAATTAATAATATAACATGATTTATAAAGTGATTATTAATTAATAATAAAGCATGATTTATATTTTAATAAAAATTTACCATAAACTTGATAATTGTATAACTAAATTAATAGTAGTGATTAATTTAATTAGACCATGACTTAAATGTAATTAATTAATTAGGCTAGGTCCTTATTTAAATTAAATCAAATGATGTCATGATTAATCTTACCATAAATTGATAATTGAATAATTAAATTAAAAGTTATAATTAATTTAATTAGGCCATGTTAAATCATAAAATGAATAATTATTATTTTAATTTCCAAAATATAACTAAGTCAAAATAATCTGAAATACCCCTTTGGTGACTTTCGGCTTAGCCGAGCCTCGATCCTAGCCCACTGAGACCTCTTGGTTTCGGTTGCACGAACCAAAAGAAACACCCCCCGAAGTTGTGGCCTCACCACTGTTTTCCGAGGTTCCCACTGCATAGGCAGTGGTTCCTGCCGGCGGCCTGGTCGTTCCCACCGACAGCAGTCGGTTCCCACTGTCTAAACCAAACACCCCACTAGGGTCTTGTCGTGTTGTGGCTGACCAAGAAGAACAGCCACCGACTGTGGCCCTGTTGCAACTTCTTAAACAAACACCCCCCGGTCGGGGTCCCTGCTACTTGCGGCTGCTACAGAAGCCCAGCCACCTTGCTATGAGGCTGGCGGCTGTGGGTTTAAAAATCCCACCGATACCTCCATGGTCTTGGTTTCCGTGCCTAAACCAACCAACCCTATTATTAATCCTTGTTTAATTGTTTTATAACATGTTCATACCCATTAATTGATAAATAATCATGTTTCGCAATAATGAAAAGAAAAGGATAAATGATTACCGAATATGATTGGTTTAAGGATGAAACAAACACGATTTATACCCCGAATGATCAAAGATTAAACTTGTTTTCCTTTCTCTTTTTCTTTTCTTGGCCGGTGGCTACACCCACAAGACTAAGGTTTTTATTATTTTTGTGCAAACTAGAAAAATGAATCTCCTGGAAATACTTTTGTTGCTAGTTAATTGGTTAATGGGTCAGGCCGGGGCCCTTTGTTCTTTCTTTAATAACCGACGAAACAACACCCCTTTAATATACATTATGTTTTCGTGTTTTAATAATTCTTATGTATCGTGTATACGTGTTTTAAATTCATGTTAAGTCTTGTTGTTCATTATTTATTATACGTAAGTCATTACTTAAATGATATACGTAATACTTGTCGTGCATTAATTAATATAAAGTTTTAATTAATTCGTATTTTGATATATTATATGTTTTCATAAATTTTATGCGGGTTTTACAACTCTTCCCCACTAAAAAAATAATTCGTCATCGAATTAGAAACGTGATATGGCTGAAATAGTTGGATCATGGGATAAAATGAGGATAAGAAGTCCGAATCGGCTCCTCGTTTTCCCAAGTGGCTTCCAGCTCGGGATGAATCCTCCCACGAATCTTGACGAAAGAATAGTCTTGTTTCTCATGACCATATCTTGATGATCTAGAATAGGTCCTGGTTGACCAACTTAAAATAGATCCTCACGAATCTGATCTAGTGGATAAGAAAATAACGTGCAAATATACACGAAGCGATACTATACGCAATAACGTAACAAGAATAATACCCATAACCTCTTATCAATGATACGAGAGACATATTAAGAACATAGTACGTGAACAATTGTGAACATGATACGTGATACGTGAACATATGGTGAATATGATATATGAAACATATGGTGAACGTGATACATGAAACATATCATGAACTTGTGATAACGGAGGAGGTAACTCCCAACGATACGAGATGAGAGGTAAAACATCTGTTTGAGGATGGAAAGTTGTGCTAAACTTGAGTCTAGTCTCCCAAGCTTTCTGCAACCTTTCCAAAACGAGACATGGAATATGCATCGTTAGATGGAATGAAAACATGAACGTGAACATGGTCGTGACGCGAACGTGAAACGTAAATTGTGAGATGGAATAAGAATATGAACGGCGGGGATAAAATAATAAACGAGAATGTGAGATGTAAACGTGAACGTGAACGTAAATTTTTATCAGATATGATTGTTATTGGAATCTCTTGTTGAAATATCCCTTACAACTGGTTAACTGCATAATTCTTACAGATAGGGAGGAAGTGTGCAGACTTTGTCAGCTATTCCGAAAGCATCATGCCTCCTCTGAGTTTTCACGTGATTCGCCGTAGATATGGTGCCTCAAGATCTTGAGTGCGAATACAACTGTTGCTAACTCCGGATCATGAGTGGGATAATTTACCTCGTAGGGCTTTAGCTGTCGTGATGCATATGCAATCACCTTCCCGTGTTGCATGAGTACACAACCAAGACCTTTTCTGAAGCTTCATTGTAGATCTGAAATCCACCTTACCGGATGGGAGAGTAAGAATAGGTGCAGAAATCAAACACTGCTTTAGTTCTTCAAAGATCTTTTCTCGCTCATCATTCCAGACAAATTTCCCACCCTTACGCATCAGATTAGTCAAAGGTAAGGCCAAACGTGAGAAGATTTCTACAAACCTGCGGTAATAGCCAGCTAATCCTAGAAAACTACAAACTTCAATTGCAGACGTTGGTTCTGAGAACTCGTATTTTCTCGGTAATTAAATTATTCATTTATTCGTACTTATCGATTTAACAATGTTTTACTTGTTCCTCTTTTCTTTTTCATACGTAATGTTGATCCCAAACTTAGATCGATTTAGCTTTATGTTAACGAGATTGAATCAAGATTAACACTTAGAGAAACTTTGTGTTATGAAACAATCCAAGTGTTATGCGGAATTTAACACTTAGAACAAGAACACACAAAACAGAATAACCCAAACTTTCACTTTGATTGATTGTAAAACTTGCGTACAATGAAATTGCAAAACACATATTAAACTTAAACCTAAAGGCCTCCTTTTATAGGTTAAGGAGCCTTGTACAAGAGTCTACGTATCAACTAATTTAGGTAAAGATAAATATAGAAAATACAATGCTAAACATATCTTTACTAAACATATAAAACGTGTAGACTAAGTATCCTATCAGTGGTTGACTTTCTTCTTGTCAACGCTTCAATATCTCTTGTCAGCGCCTCATTATCTCTTGTCAGCGCCTAAAGTCTTCTTGTCGGCGTCCCGGTGACTTAGCTATTTTTATTCCCAACAATCGTCCCCTAAACTTGATATCTAATCTAGTAATCAAGTTTCAAAATAAAAACAAAATACAAAGGAGGACTCTTACAAACTAATCTTCTCTCTTAATCATGGAATAAATAAATCTAACTAAATCCATACTAACATCACTGGTATAATCAACCTCCAATGATGTAGATATCATCAACTTCAAAACCTCTTGTGACATAGGATATCCACCATCCACCAAAAGATATTCTGAAAATTTGGATGTACTAAGATGATATACACCAGCAGCTGAGTAAATACACCATGTCAGTCCACTGATAGCATCAAGATCCTTCCAAACTGGATCAGCTTCATTTGGCTCAATCATTCTCTTGAATGTGGACCAAATCTTTATTTCATTGACTGAAGTAGGTTCTTTAGCCCCATACTTGGCCTTCATCAACTTCCACAAGTCGGCCAAGTCTTCTCTATCAAAACTTGCAAACATAGAAATGAAAGAAGTAAAAGTGTGTACCTTATCACCAGCCCTGGTGATCACCCAAAAACCACTTGCATCTTCTTCATACTTAATTATAGGTTTTTTTCAAGTCAAGAGGTAATACCTCTACCATGTCAGAGGCCTCCACTGGTGAAAGCTTCATCATCTTCCTTAAGGCAGCCTCACTTGGATTTAATGGATCAAGCTTTGGGAACTCAGTCTACAAGCCCTGCTTCACTGGCCTAGGAACTATGGATGCCTTTTTCATCCTCATCTGTTCCTCCATTTCTTCTTGCCTTTTCTTGGAGAGAAGCCCAAATGTTCTATCCTTAGACAGAGAGTCCCAAATTGGATAAGCAAACCACTCCAATTGATCAAAACTAAGACCTTTAAGCTTTTTATAGGTCCATCAATTCTGGTGATTCCTTAACAACAAGTAATACAACTCTGTTCTTACTGTCTTATTCTCTAGTTTGATATTGCTAGCCTTATTTTTCTCCCATACCTTAAGATCAGCCTGCAATCTCAAAATTCCTTCAAGACACCAAATCTTCTCAGACATGGACACCTTTGGATCACTCAAGACTTCATATTCACACCTGAAGAAAAGTTCAGCAACCTTGGGTATAGTCCAATCAAACTTCATCTTCAACTCTCTAAGCTTCTCCAAACCCAACTCCTCCCCATATTCTAGACTTTCAGGCTCTTCAAGTATCATCACACTTGAATCCGAACTCTCATCATCATTGCCTTCCTTATCACTTTCAGAAGTCACAATCTGTAACTCAATAGCAGTCTTCTTATTCTCCTTTTCCACAAGTTTTGCAGCCAAAATTGAATCAAATTGTACCTGGGCTGCATCCTTGGGTACCTCTACTTCCACCATAATACCTTTACGTTTATCCAATGCATCAATAGAAGGTAAAGAAGTTGGTACCTGGGGAATGACATCCTTGATGATAGCTGATGACTGGGATACACCAACCATATCAGTAGGTCTGTCAGCGTCCAAAACCTGAATGTCAACGCTTGATTTGCTCCTATCAGCGTCTGATTTACTCTTGTCAGCGGCTGACTCTTTGACTTGATTCATCATTTCTACAAATGATATTTTTGTAGGTTAATCAGTGAAACATCAAAACCTGGTTGCTCCTTCAAACTTGTAAGGGCTTCATCTACATCCAAACTAGCTCTAAAAAAAGCACCTTCACCTTCTTTGGAGCCTTTCTCATGGGAACCCTTGTCACTGGCATTAAATGGCTCATCCTCCCCTTTGTAAGAATCCTTCCCTGAAGAAAGGACTCTAGCCTGCCTCCTCATTGTATTGGCAGTCTCCAAAACAACAATCCTCTCCCTCAATTCATTGAGTTCAAGGCCCTGTGCATTTATAATCTGTACAAGGTCTGCATTTTTCTTTTGCAAGCGCATACAAACCATCGTCAATACCATGGCTGATAAAGGTTCCATACTGCCCTCTTCTAGTATGGGAAGTTGCCCTCCCATAAGAGAGTCATAGGTCATGGGTGTGGACTTAATGATGTTGGGACTGACATGGCCTGCATCAAAGCGAGTACCACTAGTCCCAACCTCACCCATAGCACCAACCACACTTGTGGTGGTGGTTCTCTCTGCTACATGGCTAGGACCACTAGAGGAGAACACTCTAGTAGTCCTTTGGTGTTTTTCCAACCTATAGTCATGGGGTTCAGAAGAGGATGAATTAAGGGGTGTTTGGGTTTGTGGATGAATGGTGTCAGCGGCAAGAGTGGTCATGTCAGCTTTAGGATTGGCTGTGTCAGCGTTCAGGTTGGAAGTGTCACGGTTTGGTGATGGAGGGTCACTGTTAATGACTTGGGGTGATGGAGGTTGTTCTAGGATAGGGTCATGGGCAGGTGGTGGTGGTGGTGGTGGTGGAGGGTTTGCAGCTGCCTGAATGACAGCATGCATGCCTGGGGTGAGAGACAAGTCTCTATAGGGTGCTGAATTCATGTTGCTAAAAACAGTTTTATTTTGGTCAGCGACCTTATAATAATGGTCATGGTCCCTGTTACAATAGCCTTGCAAGTCAAAAACCATTTGCAAAAATCTAGGGTACGCAAGAGTCATCTTAGTACCCTTGTTGTGTAACATGCCATCGAAAATCATTTTTGAAAAATTATAATTTTGCCCTCTTTCAATACGAACAATGGCACTCCTAATAGATCGGTTGATTTCATTGAATGAAGAGCATTTGGGACTCAAACATTGAAGGATGACATGTATGAGGAACTTCCAGGCTGGGGGAAATTGTTATTTGGAATATTTGTTTAATTGCCCAACAGGGGGAAAATCATAACCCAGCTCTCGAAGCCCTAACTCTAGCTCTGGTAGGGGAAGGGTTGTTATATCATCAGCATCATTAAGATGCAAAGCTTGTCGAACCAAAGCTTCAGTAACAACCCATTCAGCCCCATGAACAGTAGCATACAATGTAATCACACCATCAACTCTTCTGGAACGAACAGTGTTCCAAAACTGTTTGATGTGTGTGATAGGGATAAGTGGAGTGTGTGTAAGAGCATACCTTAGAGTATAAGCATTCAAATAAGCAATCATCTCAGTGTATTGAGGGTGAAGCCTAGTATCAGCCTCCAAGTACGCCACCATATTGTGTTGGCTCCTGAATCCCAACTCCACATCATCTGGTTTGAACTTTGGGGCCATGTGAAAAGTATATGAAAACTGTGAATGTTAACAATGAAGATTTGAAGGTTGGAAAGATTTTGCTAGACAAGAATAGTTGTTACCCTGCTGAAACAATATGAGCCGTATTTATAGGAAAGAAACTAGCACACTATTGGTTGAAAAAGAAGGCAAAGATATTCAAAAGTAATGATGTAAATCTTGAAAATATATAACTTATCTTCGCATTAATAAAAAGTTACCAAGTTGCTAAAATTACGACCCAAATTTTCGTCAAAAATAACAACTGGGTGGACCCTAATGTTTGTCAACGATCAAAAATTAATTGTCAGCGTAACGGCTATAACTTGTTAGCGTGTAAAATATGCCATGTCAGCTTCCAAATTGGTCTTATCAGCGTTTGGAGTAAACTATGTCAGTGGCCAAAAATAAAATAAAGAATAAAATAAAAAGACCTTAACAAAGAAGTTTACCCTAATGAAGATAACTATCATCCTGAAAAGCACATAATTTTGGCAAGCACTGTCCAATCATGCACACTTGCATAAACAAGATAGACATAATTGTCCTCAAGTGTCCCTTGCTAAAAACAGTTCGTAAGAATGAAGAAATCTCATATGAACTCTTTGTAACTCCCAGGTAAGCCCATTTAAAATTTTAGACCAAGTCTCCAACCGACCAATCCCAATTCTAGGTCAAAAAGTCTTGGCAGCAGACAAAAGTATAAAACCTTGCATGCTATAGTGCCTCAAGGTTTAGAAATTCCAACAATCTCATAAAGAGAAAGCCTTCACTATTTCTAACCCCCACTCACCTGGGGACACAATCTAGAATTATGATAAGAGCATTCTAAGAATACCCAAGTTCCTAAAGGTGCCATAAACCTCCCCTTAAACTAGGATAAACACAGTTGCAAAATAATATGTATATGACAAATTTTTATTTCAAGATAGGAATTTAAACATTCTAACCATCATAAATAAACTTTTGACACAATACTTGAAGCTCAAAGGATCCATGGGCAACTCTGTATCTAATTGTACAATGCCCACATTGCCTGCATGATTAGATGAAAACCACAAAAACTAACATGTTGCTGTCAACGTCTATTTCGACACTTATCAGCGTCTCAATAAACACGTGTCAGCGTCTGTCCAAACACTTTGTCAGTGTCTTAACAAACACTTGTCAGCGTCTATCTTAACACTTGTCAATGTCTCAACAAACTCTGTCAGCGTTAGAAAATAATAGTGGAAAAACCTAATACTTTTACAAAGACCAATAACAGTGCATATCATGTACATACTTTTACAATAATTTCAAAAACACATTTAAGTAAGATTGATCATTCCAATACCTGTTACCAAGTACTAAAACCTCCCAGCATCAAAAGGTTTAGTTAACAAATCTGCCACATTTTCATCTGTGTCAATCCTATCTGGTTGTATTAAACCTTTTTCAAAACAATCTCTTATAAAGT
Organism: Glebionis coronaria; assembly: GCA_025667525.1. Taxonomy (NCBI): domain Eukaryota; kingdom Viridiplantae; phylum Streptophyta; class Magnoliopsida; order Asterales; family Asteraceae; genus Glebionis; species Glebionis coronaria. The sequence goes on along the minus strand of JANFOE010000658.1, from coordinate 222,073 downwards.
GATGTATAATTTCTATGTGTTTTGTTTTAGAAAGATGTACATGATTCTTCATAATGCATAAAGTACTGTTATTGTCTACAAAAATCTTGGTACGCATAAAATTATACCCATAATCCAACAGTTGGTTCTGAATCCATATCACTTGTCCACAACATGCAGTTGCAGCAACATATTCAACTTTAGTTGTAGAATTAGCCACCACTGTTTGTTTCTTGCATTGCTAAGATATCAACCTGCTCCCAAGGAATTGGCATCCACCAGTTGTGGATTTCCTATCAAACTTGTCACCTTCATAATCACTATTTGAATAACCAATAAGCTCCAATGAAGAATCTTTAGGATACCATAATCCCAAAGAAGGATAGCACCTAAGGTATCTAAAGATCTTTTTAACAGCATGAAGATGACACTCCTTAGGATTCACTTGATGACGTGCACATGCACACACAACAAATATGATGTCAGGTCTAGAAGCTGTAAGATACATCAATGATCCAATCATGGATCTATAATGCCTGACATCCATATCTTTCCTATCTCCAATCTTTCCCCAAGGGTGTTCCCTATCCATGGGTGTGCTAGCCCGTGTTTCATGTGGAGAAAAACCAAACTTCTTCAAGATTTCTACTACATACTTGTCTTGAGAGATAAAGATACCATCTTCTTTCTGTTGAACTTGTAACCCTAGAAAGAAGTTCATCTCTCCCATTGCACTCATCTTGAATTTGTCTGTCATGAGATTGGAAAAGTCTTCACTCATCTTTAGACTTGATGAACCAAAGATAATATCATCCACATAGACATGAACAAGAAAAAAATATTTACCTTACTTCTTGGTAAACAAAGTCTGATCTATGGTGCCCCTTTTAAATCCATTCTCCACCAGATAGGTTGACAAAGTACCATACCATGCTCTTGGGGCCTGATGAAGTCCATACATTGCTTTCTAGACTCTATACACTTTGTCTGGATGCTCTGAATCTTCAAAACCAGTAGGTTGCATTACATACACCTCCTCTGCAATTGTGCCATATAAGAAAGCACTCTTCACATCCATATGATAAACATTGAAACCCATGCAAGAACCATAGGCTAGGAAAATCCTTATTGCTTTAATCCTTGCAACAGGTGCAAAAACCTCTTCATAGTCTATCCATTCTTCTTGTGTATAGCCTTTAGCAACTAAACATGCCTTGTTTCTGACCATAATTCATCTCTCATCCTTCTTGTTTCTAAGAACCCAACGTGTCCCAATTGGCCTAACATACCTTGGACAATCCACCAGCTCCCATACATCTTGAATAGAAAACTGATGAAGCTCATCCTGCATTGCTTCAACCCAGCTTGGTTCTTTAAGATCATCAAAAATCTTCTTGGGATCCTGTTGTGACAGAAAACAAGAAAATAAACATTCCTGCACAAGAGGGGTATCTTCCTTCTTGTGAATATTTGCAATAAAGCCTGAATTGGAGCTTTTCTCAATCTGTCTGCTTGTTTGAACTGGTGATGTAAGAGATCCAATGACTTGAGAGGTAGGATGTTTCTTTGCCAATCTAGTAGAAGTCCCCTCTCCAAACAATGTGGAATGAGAAACAGTAGGATGTAAAATCCCATTATCCTAATCATGACCACTATCAAACCCACTTGAACCAGGAGAACCATTTTCTGTGTCTGAGAGAGAGACACTGACACCTCCATTGGGTGTGATATCATCACCTTGTTCAAAGACTGCTTTGGAAGAAGATGATGGTAAGCTGTCAGCGGCTGATATATTCCTGTCAGCGTCTGGAATAGGCATGTCAGCGTCCTTATTCCGGCTGTCAGCGTTTGATTCTGGTTTGTCAGCGTCACTGACTTGCTCTTCTTGAACCTTTTTCTCCTCTTCATTTGCAGCAGTAGATGCTTGGACAAACTCATTACTCCATATTGGCATGGTGTAATAGTTAAAGAGTGGAGTGTGCTCATCCTTTGGTGATCCTGAAACATCCTTAACATTTGAACCTGCATTTTCATCAACAAAACAGATTCTTCCAAAACATTTGGATCCTTTCCCATAATGTTTGGATTAGTGATAGGCATATAATTCAAGGTTAAAGACAATGGTTCCAAGTCAAACAGCCAATCTGGGCCATTTTCAGGATCACTAGCTTTACTTTCTAAAAATCTAACATGCACCCTTTCAAGAATGCGTCTTTCCTTCTTATGGTAAACCCTGTATCCCTTTCTATTTGTAGAGTAACCCACACAATATACCTCATCACCTTTTGGGCTAAACTTGCCTAAGGTATCACAAGTATCTAAAATCACTACATGACATCCAAAGAGTTTAAGAAAGTCTATCTTAGGCTTCCTATTCCAAAATAGCTCATAAGGTGTCTTATTGTGAATTTTGTTGAACAAGGCCCTATTTTAAACATAGCAAGCTGTGTTAACAGCCTCAGCCCAAAAAGCAATGGGAAAGTTAGCATCTGCCAACATGGTTCTAGCTGCTTCTATAAGTGTTCTATTCCTTGTCTCAGCTACACCATTTTACTGTGGAGTTCTAGCTATAGTAAATTCTCTAGAAATCCCTTTACTAGCACATAAGGTATCTAACACGTCATTCCTAAACTCACCAACATTATCACTTCTAAGAATATTAACTGAAAACCCTGTCTTCTTTTAATTTGGGCAATAACGTTAATCAAAGTCTGGGCAGTGTCACTTTTCATTGCTAAAAAGAAAGTCCAAGTAAATCTAGAAAAATCACCACAATGACAAAACAAAAGGATTTACCATTTAAGCTTTCTATGTTAGTAGGACCAAACAGGTCCATGTGTAGCAAATGAAATGGTTTAGAACTAGAGTGCACACTTTTAGACTTAAAGAAGACCTTATGATGTTTGTCTTTAAGACATGCAACACAACTATGATCATTGTGGAAAGCCTTAGAGGGCAATCCTTCAACTAAATCATGTCTAACAAGTCTATTAATGTTATTAAAGTTAATGTGCCCTAACCTTATGTGCCATAGATTACTCTCATCAACTGAAGCTTTAACATAAAGATATGACAAATTCTTGTTCATCTTAATTCCTTTTAAGTTGACATTATAGATGTCCTTATGCCTAGGTGTTCTATACTGTATAAACTTCTCATCAGGGATCTTAAAATCCTTACTCAACACTAAGCATTCAGTATCAGTGAAAAGAACTTTATTTTTGTTGTCACAAACTTGTGACACACTAAACAGATTATAGTCATGTTCTTTTACCAGGAAAACATCTTCAAAACGAAGATTGTTGGTGATAAGTGTGCCTTTGCCAAAAATATTGCCATGGCCTCCACCAATGTACACCTTGTCACCATTCTTAATGGGGATAAAATTTGACAAGTAGTCCTCCTTCCCTGTCATGTGCCTAGAGCATCCACTATCCTAATATCCAAAATCATTGACCTGCTTTTGAATGCCTTGCACATAAAGAAAACAAGTTAGTTTTCTTTGGGAACCCAAGCCTTTGCAGACTTGGATTCATGTGGTTGTTCAACAAGAACTGACTTATTGTTGGAAATACGTTTTACGTATAAAGAAAGTCTCGGTCACTCCAACAATATAGTTATAGGCTCGTAGTATTGTTTAAGTAATGTTTATGAATAGCCCGACCCATGAGCATGTTCATGGGCTGGAGGCCCAAGTCCACTTAAAGACTTGGGTATATAAACCTCTTTCCACCATGTAAAGGGGTGTTGGTTGTTTTATTTTCTCAAGGTAATACACATAGTTTCTATCACTTCTCTCTCTAGTTTTTCTCTCTAGAAAAACATCAACCCTCTTGAAATACAAAGATTATCACGATTCTACAATTGGTGTCAAGAGCTATGGGATGAAATAAAGATTGGTTTTGTGTTGTTCATAATTTTCTAAGTGTGTTCATGTGTTTTTTATTGATTCTTCTAAAGTTTCAAATTTTTTTCGTGTTTTTGTGATTCCAAGTGATCTATATCTCTTCTAAATTGTTTTAGTAACGATTTGGTAACTTTCGTTTGGTTAGAATCACGAATTCCAGGGTAAAAATTCATTCTTTCTTGTTGCTTCTAAGTCTCGGCTTATTTTTTATGTTACGATCTGATTTTGTGATTGCATAAACCCTGGGGGTTTCTACTTGCGATCCATAGTCACGATCACATACTACGATCATAAATGTGATCACAAGTACGATCAAGGTTACGATCAGTGACCAGGATCACCACTACGATCACAGGTACGATGTAGAATGCGATCACTGCTTACGATCATCAATACGATCAGGGAGTACGATCGTTGGATATGATCGTTGAGTACGATAGCAGAGTACGATCGATGGATACGATTGTTGAGTACGATAACATAGTACGATCGTTGGATACGATAAGGAGTACGATCGTTGGATACGATCGTTGAGTACGATCCGGGAGTCCGATCCAGGATACGATAGGTTGAGTACGATCAGGGAGTCCGATCCAGGATACGATAGCTTGAGTACGATCAGGGAGTCCGATCTAGGAGTACGATCAGCCATCATTTACAACACTTAGAGGATTTTTTCAACTTTGCATTTATTTGGAGACATTAACAAAAACACACAACCAAAAGATCATAATATCTTTATTTAAACAACATTAAAACACATAATCTTATTTCATTGCTCGATCATTTTTTTGATAATCTTTATTCAAGGGATCATAAAAATGAATTCAAATTCATATATGCCAACAATGACATCGCTTAGTGATATCTCAATCATCTCGGGTACCGACACTCGCCCACCGTTGCTCATCAAAGATTTATTTGAAGCATGGCAAGGTCGCATGAAAACTTACATCATGGGTAAACCCAATGGTAGACTTATGCTTCAATCCATTGAAAAAGGTCCACTAGATTGGGGAGAAGTTACAATCAATAATGTGACGCGGACAAGGTTGTATCATGAGTTACCAGATGCTAACAAACTCATTGCCGATGCTGATGAAAGGGCCGTTCAGATAATACTTCAAGCCCTTCCACCCGATATCTATAGAATGGTAAGTGAACACACAGTGGCAAAGGATCTTTGGGATCGATTAGCTGTTTTGTTACAAGGGACCTCTCTAACTAAGAAAGAACGAGAGTGTAAATTGTATGACTTGTTTGATAGGTTTACATACATTCCAGGGGAGACTCTTCACGATTACTACTGACGTTTCACTACTTTGATGAATGATATGAATGTGTATAATCTAAGGATTGCTCAGTTTCAACTAAGCACAAAGTTCTTGAACACGTTACCCCAAGAATGGAATCAATATGTCACCGATGTTAAGATGATTCGAGATTTGCACAAGTCAAATTTAGATCAAATCTATGCTTTCTTGCAACAACACGAGAAGCATGTGATCCAAAAACGAATCTCTCAGGGATCATATCAAGAACCATTGGCATTAATGGCAAACCATCCAAAATTGTCATATCACAACTCTCCGTTTGCTTTGGGACACCAATCTTCCTATCAACCATTGTATCAAACACCAAGCTTCCCACAGTATTCGATCTTGCCATAACCGCCTACATCTTATCACCAACAATACAAGAAACCAGCAACATCATCACAAGGAGACTCACATCAGTTACCTTATGCTTCACAACAGTATTCACCTTATCAACCTCCAACAAACACTGCTATTACCTATCAACAACTTGAGGCTCCTCAACCCCATTACTCACAACATGTTAGTGTTCCCTCAAGTCAGCTTGTAGCTCAATCAGCACCAGCATTCTATTGTGATGATGAGATTCCTGTCCCTGAGTTTAGACAAGGGGATAGTCCTACTGATATACTTGCTCAAATGTCTACTTATCTCACTCAAACATTGAACAAACGAGGTTACAGAGGACCAACTCTAACAAACAATCATTTAAGGAACTCTTCTAACTCTCGACAACAAGCTACAATTCAAGATGGCAGAGTAATGGTGCAACCACTTCAGGGGAGACCCATTTCATCTACTGCTGGTGCACGTTCATCTAACACTGCTGCTACAAGGGGAAATAACACTAGCAAAATGAAGATGATTATATGTTATAACTGCAAAGGGGAAGGGCACATGGCTCGAGAGTGTAAGCAGCCCAAGAGGAAAAGGGATATCACATGGTTTCAGGAGAAGATCTACTTGGTGAATGCTCAAGCCCAAGGAAGTGAGGTCGATGAAGAAGACTTAGCATTTCTCGCAGATCCGGGAGTCGTGGACACTGACGGTCTCACAGCAGCGATAAAAAACAATGCCGCATATGAATGTGATGATCTGGACGCATACGACTCTGACTGTGATAATTTCAATACCGCCAAGGCAGTTCTCATGGAAAATATTTCACTTTATGGAGCTGATACAATTTCTGAGGTACCAAATACTTCCATGGATACTAGTATTGTACCTTATCAAGTTGAGCAAGTGTCTGAGTATCCGGAACAGCCTCCGGTGGTTAGTAACTCAAACGAGGAGACAAACATTGATAGCAATATCAATGCAAGTCCCCAAACTTTGAGTGAACCACAACCTGGAGCTATTACGACTACAAATTCGTTTGCTCAACCCGATTTGGTTATGGTGTTGGCATCTATGCTTAGCCAAATGAATAATGCGGTCCTTGAAACCCTCAGTGTTAATCAGACTTTATCTGCCGAGCTTTGCTTTGCATAAGAAAAAGGTTAAAAGCTTGGAATTAACTCAAGTGTCCACTACCTTAACCAATCCTGAATTTGATAGGTTTAAGAAAGTCCAAATGGATAATCTGCTAGAAATTGAGAGTTTAAGAGAAAATCTTTCGAAAGAACTTAAAGAAAAAGAGTCAATCGTTAATAATTTTCAAAAACTACAAACGGATTTCGAAATTCTTGTAACACCCCCAAATTTCGGTCATAACAGCGGAAGGGTCATTGGGTGTTACTATCATGGTTCAATCTCATAATCATAGAAAACCGCTCAAAACAAGTCGTTTTAATAAACTTCCGTTCATTTTTATTCAATAAAAGTACAATTTCATACACGGTCCCAATTAACTTCAAGTTTACAAAACTTTGTAAATGTTAAAAAAATTATTTGAATGGATATGATTTATAAAAGCGGGCCAAAACATTTCAAATAAGCAAGCTTCACAAAACCGCCTTCCTCGAGTGCCTTCCCAATGGACCTGAGATAAAACATGCTAAAAAGTCAGCAAAATTTGCCGAATGAATCTATAGAGTTTTAATTTAAATAATGAGAACACAAAGATTCAAAAATAACCTTCCATGGTTAATATTTTATCAAAGACAATTATGTTGTACGGACATAATTATCGTGTCATTACATAATTCTCGTGACATTGAACGTTAACATATCTTATTTCAGCCCAACACACCTAGCCAAGTGCGTATATTTCTCTTATACAATGCATCCGATGTTTCATTACTAGTGCATCACAACACCACGCGAGAGCTAGTCGCGACCGGACTGGGCGTCACCCGATAGATCTATCCATAGCATTAGCGTTATCTCGATTAACAATTCACGATTCATGGGTCTTTTAAGGCTAAACAAACTTATGTAATAACTTTTATCTAAACGTACAATTAAGTTCTTTGTGTTCAATTTTAAAACAATCATGAGTTTACCACAACTTATAGTTGTACATTTCAATTTATATAATTACTTTTCAAGTAAATAGGGTTCCCACAACTTCTCGTTGCACCCATTAATAGGGTTTCCACAACTTCTCGTTGTACCCCTTTACTTTAATAAACCAAGCATGTTATCCCCCCACGGGTTTTAAAATCATTCAAAACAATTATAAAAGTGAGGCTATAGACTCACCTTAGCCAATAGTGGTAATGAGACGATCGCCGACGATTAGTGACGCCCGTTTTAAACACGAAAATCGCAACCTACCAAATAAGGCGCGTTCGTTAATAATCGACTCAAGTATAAATCATACTTAAATAATATAAAATCAAAATTACAAAACCAAGACAATCTCGAAAAATTTAATAATACAAGTGTTATTACTATACCCTTTTATTCAACACTATTCTTCTAAACACTTGCACTCACGATATTGACCCGTCTTAAGACGCCAAGTCAACGCTAGTCAAATTATCATTTTACTTCCCTCGGACCAGTAACTATGTCATTTATATAATGACTTAACACTTGAGTAAATCACCATGTCCAATGGCGAATACTCAACTCACGCCACATAATTATTGAACAACGTGTCCAAAATACCAATCAACATGTACACTCCAAATGTACACACCAATCTATCCTATCTACACTTGTCCGATTTCGACGAAACTTGGTCACAAACTCACATATAATATGAATAAGACTCAGTTTAAATTACATTCAAAAATATTACTCCTAAGACCTTCTGCCCGACACATCTTCGTGTTGTAAAAAACTGGACAGATTTACGTCTTCAACTCGTAAAACCATTTTGACATATCTAAACAACTTCATTTATAAAACCGACACTCGGGTTTGAAAATACACTCACGACCTGAGGTTTAGAATTCAACATCAGTCCTTGAACATTTTTAAAACTCATTCTATAGTCCCCGAGATTCGATCCAAATACCGACAACAATTTTCGGATTGTGCCGATACTCGTCTCCCGGTACACGAATACTAAAATTAGCATAACTTTTGACTCGTAATGAGTTAGAAGCTCTATCTTATACCGAAACGAGCGTCTCGGAATACTCTACAACAATATCAAATAACCTAAGCCTATCTCAGAACTTAAACCCACGAAACAATCTGTTAAAAGTTGCTGTCCCAAAATACATTTTTAGAAATCAAGTCAAATCAACTTTCCAACCATAACTAGTCATTCCCAAACCTACTGAATCACTATACCATCATATCCATCAACCAAACAATCCTAAAAACACTTGCATGTAAAATTTAACAAAAACCCAAGATCAAAATACAACTTTTTATTATCAAAATAACATGATTTTATAAAGATCATTACATGCAAATCATAAAATACCTTCAACAAAATTTCTTGTTTTTATCAACTTTCAAAACTTCATGCATGTGGTTGAATTTGGTATCAAAATGATCACCTTTTGATTTATAGGATGGGACTTTAATTAGTTTTGAATGATTCAAGTTGAATCAAAATTTGTGGTGGTGTTTTTGCTCTTGGTGGTGGATGGCAAAAGAGAGGCGAAAGAGAGAGATTGTGTGATTTTCTTTTATAAAATGAAGTGTGTGTGTGTTGGTGGAGGTTTTAATATGGTGGCTGGAAGGCTAGTCTTGCCAAAGTTGTATAGTTTTGGACCAAAAAGTGATTAAATAACTTAAAGGGTAGAAAATGTAAATATTAAATTTTGAAAATATTTACGGGACTCGGGTTTCGTAAAAATACTTTTTAAAAGTTAAAACGCTTCTTAAAAATAATAATATCACTTCGACACGACTTAAAACGTAATTAAATCGAAAACGTCGAAAATATAAAATATCGAGACAATCGATAATAAAACATAAATTTTTGGGCATCCGTCGGTATCGCGATCATTAGTAGTTCTCGTCATTCGTTAAAACGTAAAACACGAGAAATAAAAATAAATACAATAAAATCATTCATATGATAATTTGAGAATATAATAGCGATACCTAATGTATTCCTTGCCAGTTTTCATTGAAACGACATTCTTACGTTAAGTTTCAAGCTACAACCTTCTCGGTTAGTCGATAATTTAAAATTCTCATTAAAGTAAACATATAATATTTAATAGTCGAGATTAAAATATCGACCTGAAATAGACGGATTGTCACATTATCCCCACCAAATTGGGATCTTCGTCCCGAAGATCAACTTGCGTTCTTCCTCGATCGCTCGTTGAAATCAAAGAGTTAAATGTAGTTTGGTCCTCGTCTAGAGTTACATTAGATCAGACAATAGGAATACGACTTTTCTTCGGTTGCCTAACTTCCTTATCGATAACATCAACAAGTACTTTGATGAAATGCAACTTACCGTCGATTCATACTTCATCTAGAGGGATAATAAGATCTTTATCAGAAAGAAATTTCTTTAGATTCGACATATGAAAAGTATTGTGAATTCCTTGTAGCTCTCGAGGTAATTTAAGTTTTCATACCGCCGGACCTACACTCGATATCATCTCGAATGATCCAAACTAACGGGGACTTAACTTCCCACGTTTTCCAGAATATATAACACCTTTTTCATGGTGATAACTTGGCATAACTTTTCCACCTACCTCGAATTTCAAAGGTTTTCACTTCACATTATCATACCTTCTATGTCTACTACGAGTGGTTCACAAACGATCCTTAATTAGCACGATCGATTTATTTATCGAAATAAAATGAGCAGAGTCAATCAATCAACATTGACAGAAATCGAGTCATATTCAGACTGAGTTCTCGAGAGCTTAACAATGAATCTACTGTAAGTTGCTCCTACCTCACGAATGATAATGTATAACATAATCGTAATCACTAAAAGGCTAAGTTACCTCTTTTATTCCAGAATACATTGTAGGCTCTTACTATAGGTGGATACCGTACATTAGTGCCATCCAATTAATGTCTCAACAGACGAATAGTAAAATCACCGCACCCAATTACAAGTCATGGGTTGCGCAGTTTCCTCATTCTTCCTAAGTTTCCTACAAGCATATACGAATCAAACATCTCTAAATCCTTCAAGAGATATTTCACGATCAACAACAAAATCTTTATTTCTTTCAGGTAACGATAAGATCGGCGTGCTGCAGAGTTTTCTTTTCATGGTCTGAAAAGATTTCTCTCCATTATCACCCCACACATATGGTTCATTCTTTTTAGTTAGCTTAGTTAATGGTTTTGATATCAAAGAGGATCCTTTATTAAACCTTCAGTAATAACCAGCCAAACCTAGAATTTCTCGTACTTCAGTTGGAATAGTTAGAACATTCAAATTTTCGATGGCTTCAATTCTCGCAGAATCAACATGTATGCTACTTTTGTCAATCACATGACAGAGAAGTTGTACAGAATCAAGCCAAAAATCACACTTTAAGAATTTTGGGTACATCTTTTCGTTCTTTAACAAGTTTAAGATAATTCCTAAGTGTTCGGCATGTTCTTTCTTGTTCTTCGAGCAGATTAGAATATAATCAATGAAAACGATTACGAATTTATCAAGACACGGCTTACACATACAATTCATTAAGTCAATGAATACAACAGGTGTACTGGTCAAACCAGAAGGCATAACACTAAACTCATAATGATCATCACAAGTTCTAAACGTCGTAATAAGGATATCTTCCTCACGTATGTGAAGTTGATGATAAGCAAAACAAAGATCAACCTTGGAGAAAACACCAGAATCTTAGAGAAAACACGAGAGTTTCGAAGTTGATCAAATAGATCATCAACTAATGGAAATGGGTAACGATTCTTGATCGTTAGCTTATCCAGCTCTCGGTAATCGATACACATACGAAATGAGTCATCTTTCTTCTTAGAGAATAGAATAGGAGTTCTACAAATTGACAAGCTCGATCGACTAAAACCTCTATCAGATAGTTCTTAATACTGCAAAAATAATTACTTCAACTTAGAGGGTGCTAATGAATATGGCTCATGTGCCACAGTTGCAGCACCAGAAATTAGATCAATTAGGAATTCTATTTGCCTTGGAGGTGGAAGCCTTGGCAAATCTTCCAGAAACACTTCGGGATAGTCACAAATGACTAGAGTACTTCTACTTACTTCTCTTACGATTCTGAAACTCGGATTTTTAGTCCTTTTTAATGCAATTAAGTTCGTTTTTCCTCGATTCGACTCGAATTTGATTTCTGGTTTAACGTTTTGACTTAACTTGGTTTTGCTAAAATCTATTTTTTGGTTATTTTTAAACTAACTTAAATCTATTTAATTAAATGAAAACTATTTTAATTAACAATTTAAACTATTAATTTGAAAATAAACGTTAATTAATTAATAAAACCTAAAAAATTTTAATGAAAATCTATTTTTAAAACAAAACTTAATAAATTGAAAATTTATTTTAAATCTAAAATCTAAATGATAATTGAAAACTACTTTTAATTCTATATAAAAAAACTATTTAAAATTATAAAAGAAATATAAAACTAATGAAAATTTATAAAAGTAAATAAAATTAAAATATTTTTTATCCTTTTTGTATTTTATAAAAAACTGAATTTAAATAAAACTATTTAATTAATCTAAATAAAACTAAACTTGAATTAAAAATATTTTAATTAAAATAAACTGCCACTGATTGTCTAATCCTATATAAACCTAATGTTGCAAAACAATCCACAAAAAGGTGCCTAGAGTAATGGTTGGGGCGCTGGGCTATTAAACGAGAGGTCACTGGTTCGAATCCAACCAGTGACAGAATTGCTAATATTTTTTTTTGACTTTTTTGGAACTTTTGATTTGGACAGCACAATACCTCAGACCAATTGGGTCTGAGATAAGCAGTAAAATACAGCAATTAAACAACTAATAAGCCAAGCCAATTAAAAGCAAATAAGCAGATAAGCTGAAAAGCCCAAATAAGTAATGACTAAATAACCAATAAGCTGATGTCTAATAAGCTGATAGAACAGTGAATAAGCAGAAATAGATAAAGCTGAAAACAAACAAAGCAACAAATATTCAGACCAAACAAACCTAACGAGAGCAAACATCAAAAAGAAAAACTAAGCAGATACGAACTACTCCTAAATCAATACTACTGAAATTAATAGCAGATTTAAAAACTGAACAAATAACCAAAATCAAGCAGGTTCAGACTACTACTACCTAAATCCAAGCAAATCAGACTGGCAGACAAAATGAAAAGCAGATTAAATAAATAACATTAACATGAAAACAAAAAGGAAACACAAACCTGTTGGAGAAAACCGTTGGGTCGAAGTAACGCGCTGAGCGTACTTGTGATCGAATCGAAACACCACCTCAAGTCGTCAACATCATCACCATAACCCAAATACCCTCGAACCAAACGGCAATTCTCGAACCGAATATCACAAACCAAATACAGTACAATCCTTCGAACCAACGAGACCCACTTATTCCGAACAGTAACCACTTTTAATGATTTCCCAGTGGGGGAAATCAATATTTACTTTCCTTTATCTTTTTTTTATTATTTTTTTTATAATAATAATACGGTAGAACAGTATAGATTCAAATTGAGAATAAAAACAGTACTGAAATTAAATTGAGACTAGAATTAAAACAAAAATTAATTTTTCATTAATAAATAAAAAAGATTACATAACTTGAAATTAAAAATTACAAGATTAAAAACCCTAATCTATTTTTACTGAAAATTAAAAATAAAGAAAAAGTGCCTCTTGATTACATGATAGATGGGGGTTTTATAGGGGAACCCCGAACCTTCTAGGTTCTCCTTGGTGACCATGGTGAAGGATCTTGGCCGCATATCTTCATTCTCTTTCTTCTCTTTTGATCAAACGGTGGAGAAAAGCCCTCTTTCACACAGATTGCCAAAGTGGCATGAATCTGTGCTAGTTGTGTTTGTTGGTGAGTGATGTGGAGTCTTTTTATTGGAGGATTTGTTGTGGTGATGTGTGGGAACCAATCAAATCACAAGGATTGGCCATGTCAGCTTATGATTTGAGGACCACATGGTGGATTGATCCGATTTTTTGGGGGGATTAATTTCTTTTGGGTGTTAATTACCCATTGAGGGTAAAACCCCCAATTTTAATTGGGTTAATTTTGATGTAAAAAAATTAGGGTTTTGGGGGGAAAGGTGTAAAAATGGGGAAGAAAGGGATGAAGTGGTGGGTGAGAGAGATTTTTTTTCACTTTGTTTTTGACGTAAAGTGAGGGGTGAGGGTAAAAAAAGTCTGTTTTGTTTTATTTAATTGGGTTGGTGGAATACACGTGTAGGGTAAATAAGTGTAGGGTTGTGAGGGGTGTTGAGGTTTGACTTGGTTTTATTTAATTCGTGAGTGGATAGATTAAACAAACGTTTTAAGAAAAAGTGAGGTGAGGTTATATAACACGTGTGGGAGGAGAGTAAGAGTTGACTGGTTTAAATACTTGACCAGTTATTTCTTTGTCTAGCAAACATCTTAATCCGGCCCAAATTGATCACATATTCATCCGTGTTATTTTGTGCAAATGGGCTTTAGCCCAAGTGAACACTTCATCTATTTTTGTTAAATTAGCCAAATGGGCTTGTGTTGATCCATGTAGTTAAATTATCCAAATGGGCTTGTGGGCCCAATAAGCAAATGCGGGACCCACAAGACCCATTAAACTCAAATGATATTAAATCCACTAAGAACGAGCTCGATTTCGGTTTTGTTGACTATTTCTTCAAAATCGTTGTCGGTTTAGCCGGTTTTCGTGATCTTGGCACACTTTTGGTCTTTTGATCTTGTCTTCGACTCTTTCTTGACTTTTCTTCGACTTTTGACCGTGAAATCCCGTGTTTTCTCTTCTTTTGATCATTTGTACCTATTTAAACACAAGAACACAAAACCACGCGTAATTCCGACATTTATGATACAAAACACATGATTAGGTCTTGTTTTTACTTGATTTTAGTGGCAAAAGGATAAGTGTTTACACACTTATTAAATCCCCTACACTTGACCATTGCAATGACCCCATGCAATGCATAGTTATAAAGCATAAAGTTACATTTTTCTCATAATCAATCCATCTCGGCCTTTATGACTATTACTACTACTACTACGACGAAAAGATAAAAACTTTAAAGGAAACAAAAGTTATAACGATTATTTAACTTGGAAATTATTAGATGGAAGGAACTTGTAAAGAAATCTAAGACTTGAATTAGGGCTTTGGTGTCATGAATATTAATCACCCTCAAGTTTCACGTTCCCCATACCAAGCTCAAAAACGATATCATTGTTATTACAAATTAGCACAACTAACACTTACTCATTTGGTTTAGTTAATCACTTAGACCCCCTTATTCCTACGGTGTATCTCTTGTATTTTATTTTTGTCTTGAATGATCACGAGGATGCATTTTTGACTTATTTCGATAATTTATTTAGGCTGAAAATAAAGTGGGACGATTTAATCAATAGTTAGCTAAAGGACAAAATCTTTTAAAACTGCTTTTCGAAACCTCAAAAAGTTCATATCTTGGCATAACTCGTTTCACGATTTGAGACCTTTCTCAGACCGATATTTGGCTTGTGCTTCAAACTTCAAATCTTGAGAGACGATCTTGAAATTATGGTCTTCTCTTCATTTTGGTATACATCTTCATAAGGAGTGAAAGATGCTTCAAACGTTGACCACGACTTCTTCAATTATCCTCTTCTTTATTTAGGATTTTGATATACAACGATCCGCCTCCTTTTCGGACATGGATCTATTTATCCTCATACCTTGTTAGGGTCTTTTCGGATAGACTTCTCCATGATCTTTAGGGGAGTAATTGCTTCTCGTCGTGTGTCTTGATCCTTCATATTGATTTGGATTAATGATCTTCACATCATCTTAGGATCTTTAGCAAAAAGTGAATCCTCATGCCTTGTGAGGGCCTTTTTGGACTCGGGTATCCTCATGCCTTGTTAGGGCCTTTTTGGATAAGCCAATCTTCGCGTCCCGTTTCAATAAGTTATGCCTTGGCTATGAACTCTAATTAATACCGAGAAACTTTTAAACGATCTTGTGCTAGAAGCTAAGTAACCTTTTAAATCGTACAACCATATTTATTGCAAATATATTTATTAACAATCGATGGGAGAAAAAGCTCATAACTAACTCACATAAGTTAATGAAAGAATACCGAACTTATAATTAACTCTATCATCTCTCGTTCTCCACAATTTAAAATCTCAAGGAATGAGACTCGTGGATGCTTAGCCTAATAAACCAATTAAGGTCCATATGGTTAAGGATACTAGCTAGAGTAAACTTGGATAAGAAAACTCGGGTTGAGTCAAAATATTCACGACGGGCCTAATATATCAAAGATATCTAAACTTGTTAAAACCATTTTATTTATTTATCTATTTTGACTTCTATTCTTGAAACAGGAAATATAAACAAGATGCGATGATAAAAGAAAATAAAAGAAAAATACTACAAGGCCAAAATAGATCAAAAATTTGAAAAACGTTGAAAATTTTAAAAACTTTCCGGTTAAAATGGGGTCAAATTCATGGAAAAGGCCACTAAAATTTCGATAGAAATCCCCCTACACTTAATATAAACATTGTCCTCAATGTTTAAGCATGTGGGAGACTAAACTCCCCTACACTTAGGACATTGAGTCCATTGTTTAAAATCGAGCTAAGGAAGGGACAACTAAAGTGATTACATTTATTCGTTTTATTTATATACAAGTATGAATCACAATAGTTTTGATAGAACCGGGTACACGGGAACACGGGATCACGTGTCGCGTCAAAAGAACCAAAAGTGGATCATCAAAGCACATGTCCCTGCACACAATCACAACACACAAACAACCTATTTGGCTCCCCCCCCCCTACACTTATTGGTGGACAATGGATGAAGGCAAAAAAGGGTGGAAAGGATGGTAAAGGTAAAAATCTAACCTAGTTATACGATGCTTGATTTATTTATCACGAGTCTCTAGCTCGACTCGATTTCCCGAATTAATTCAAGGGAAATGTGGAGAGGGATGGAATCATCTCGTGAGAGATGTCCTCTCCATAGTACAATTTAACCCGTTAGCCATTCACCTTAAAGTTGGGCCCATTTGGTTGGGATAACTCAATGGTGCCATAAGGGAAGACTTGGGCTACGGTGAATGGACCGGACCAACGGCTCTTAAGTTTACCCGAAAAGATTTTCAACCGAGAGTTAAATAGTAAAACTTGATCACCAACATGGAACTCTCGGTTTTTAATCTTGGAATCATGAATGAGCTTAGTCTTCTCCTTGTAGATTAATGAATTTTCATAAGCCTCATTCCTAAGTTCATTAAGTTCATTGAGTTGGATTTTCCTATTATCACCGGCTTTGTTTATGTCAAAATTATCCCATTTCAAGGTCCAATAAGCCTTATGCTCCAACTCAATGGGGAGGTGGCACGCCTTTCCGTACACAAGGCGATAAGGGGTACAACCTATAGGTGTCTTATAAGCGGTACGGAAAGCCTACAAAGCATCATCTAATTTATCGGCCCATGAGGCACGATGCTCTCCCACGGTTCGCTCTAAGATTCTCTTAAGACCACGGTTAGAAACCTCGGCTTGTCCATTAGTTTGAGGATGATACGCGGTGGAAAGTCGGTGATTGACACCATACTTAGCCATGACTCGTGCGAATTGATCATTGCAAAAATGAGTCCCGCGATCACTAATAATAGCACGAGGCACACCGAATCGAGCAAACAATTGTTTCAAGAAGTTAACAACCACCCTCGCATCGTTAGTAGGTAAAGCCTTTGCTTCAACCCATTTTGATACGTATTCAATGGCTACGAGGATGTACTTGTTTCCCATTGATGATGGAAACGGCCCCATAAAGTCGATGCCCCATACGTCAAAGATTTCACATTCTTGAATGAAATTTTGAGGCATCTCATCTTTACGTGTGATCTTGCCTTGCCTTTGGCAAGCATCATAATGTTTAACCATTTCATGTGCATCATGATAAATGGAGGGCCAATAGAATCCGGAGTCGAAAACTTTCTTAGCGGTGTAATTAGGACCAAAGTGACCACCGGTAGGTCCTTTATGGCAAGCTTCAAGGATTTGTAAAGCCGCCGGCCCATCAACACATCTACGAATGATTAAGTCCGCACATTGCTTGAAAAGATAAGGGTCGTCCCAATAGTATGTTTTAACGTCCTTGAAGAATTTTTTCTTTTGTTGGGACGATAACCCTTCGATAAGAACACCACCCGCCAAATAGTTTGCAATGTCGACAAACCACGGGGTATCATCAAGATTGGAATTAATAGACATTAAGGTCTCAAGGGGAAAGGATTCATTAATCTCTTGATTTGGAGATTCCCCTTGATAAGGATCCTCAAGTCTACTAAGGTGATCCGTGGCTAGGTTTTCCGCTCCTTTTTTATCACGAATTTCGATTTTAAATTCTTGTAGGAGCAAAACCCAACGAAGGAGTCTCGGTTTATCATCTTGCTTGGTCAACAAGTATTTCAAAGCGGAATGGTCGGTGTAAACGATGGTGGTGGAAAGCACAAGATAGGGGCGGAATTTCTCAAAAGCATACACTACAGCTAAAAGCTCTTTTTCGGTAGTGGTATAATGCAATTGAGCCCCCGTCATTGTCTTAATAGCATAATGAATGGGTTGGAAATGTTTGTTAACTCGTTGACCTAAAACCGCTCCTACCGCGAAATCACTAGCATCGCACATGAGCTCGAAAGGTAACTCCCAATTTGGAGAGACTAAGACCGGTGCCTTTGTTAATTTACCTTTAAGAAGTTCGAAAGAGTCGAGACATTCTTGAGAGAAGATGAAAGGAGCATCCTTTTCTTAGAGATTAGTCATTGGACGAGCTATTTTCGAGAAATCTTGGATGTAACGTCGATAAAATCCCGCATGTCCTAAAAAACTTCTAACTCCTTTGACGGTGGTAGGTGGAGGTAACTTAGCAATGACGTCAACTTTAGCGCGGTCGACTTCGATACCGACTTTGGAAGTTTTATGACCGAGGACGATGCCTTCTTTTACCATGAAATGGCATTTTTCCCAATTAAGAACGAGACGAGTGTCTTCACACCGTTGGAGCATACGTTCTAAATTAGCAAGGCAAGAAGAGAAAGAATCACCATAGACCGAGAAATCGTCCATAAAGACTTCCATAGTTTCTTCAACCATGTCATGAAATATCGCCATCATACACCTTTGGAAAGTCCCGGGAGCATTGCATAAGTCGAAATGCATTCTTTTGTAAGCAAATGTTCCATAGGGACAAGTGAAGGTGGTTTTCTCTTGGTCCTTTGGATCGATAGGGATTTGAAAATATCCGGAAAAGCCATCTAAGAAACAATAGAAATCATTACCCGTTAAACGCTCGAGCATTTGACCCATGAAAGGAAGAGGGAAATGATCCTTACGAGTGGCATCATTGAGTTTACGATAGTCGATGCAAACTCGCCAACCCGTTACGAGTCGAGTAGGAATCAACTCGTTGTTTTCATTGGGAACAACGGTGATTCCGCCTTTCTTAGGCACAC
Source organism: Glebionis coronaria (assembly GCA_025667525.1). NCBI lineage: Eukaryota > Viridiplantae > Streptophyta > Magnoliopsida > Asterales > Asteraceae > Glebionis > Glebionis coronaria. The sequence continues at coordinate 202,845 of JANFOE010000658.1, read as the reverse complement.
AATGGACGGGACTAACCCATGGCGAATCCGAGATAGGGTAAATCATTCCGGCATCGAGAAGTTTGATAACTTCTTTCTTAATGACTTCATGAATTTTTGGATTGACCCTTCTTTGATTTTGGATTGCGGGTTTAAAGTCATCTTCCATGAGAATTTTATGAGTACAAAAATTAGGATCAATTCCGCGAATGTCGGAGATTTTCCAAGCAATTGCTTTCTTATGATTCTTAAGCACATCGATAAGTCGGGATTTTTCATCTTCTTTTAAGTCCTTAGCAATAATGACGGGCAACTTATTATCCTCCTCTAAGAAAACGTACTCTAGATGAGACGGCAAATCTTTAAGCTCTAAATTCGGCGGATTGTCAATGGAAGGCTTGGTCAAAGTAGGATCATCGTTTGTAACTTCTTTAGGAGTAGGTGGAGAAATATTGTCCTCATTGAGAAGTCTCTCAATAGTACGAATGTCTTCATCCCAATTGGTGGGAGAATTATCATAGTTAATCTCGAGAGGACCCAAGCTAGCTTCAAACTCATCTAAGTCACTTTCTCCAAATGGAGTCAATGAAGGAGCAATAGAAGCTACGGTCTCAACATGAGGTAAAGGAGAAATCCCGCTCTTACAAGCCTCATGAAAATGTTCTTCGCATGCTTCGTCGAGCACATCGATGAAATTCACGGATTCGGGCTCATCGGGAAGTTTGGAAAGTTTACCCATGTTAAAGATGATTTTGTCATCCCCGACCCTCATGATAAGTTTACCCGTGGCTACATCAATTAATGTACGCCCGGTTCTCAAAAAAGGTCGTCCCACAATTAAGGGAACACGGGGATCCATTTCATAGTCGACGACGACGAAATCGGCGGGGAAAGTGAATTTGTCGACTCCTACAAAAACATCCTCGGCTATCCCCACCGGATAAGCAACCGTACGGTTAGCTAATTCCAATGTCATACGAGTGGGGACTAGCTCGGGTAAAGATAATTGTTTCCACACGGACAATGGCATAAGATTGATACTCGCTCCGAGATCCCCCAAGGCCATACAATTCTCAACACCCGGAAAATTACAAGGAATAAGGAATCGACCGGGATCTCCTAACTTAACCGGTAATTTTCTCAAAAGAACCGCAGAACAATTCTCATTCAATTGGGTATTGGCGATATCAAGCAACTTTTCCTTATCACTTAAAAGATCCTTAAACATTTTAGCGTACTTAGGCATGTGAGCGAGCGCCTCGGCAAAGGTGATATTAAAATTCAATTGTTTGAACATTTTTAGGAAGTTCGAAACTTGAATATCATCTTTATTCTTCAATTTCTCTTTCCGCAACCTTAAGGGATAAGGTATATTGGGTTGAGATGAAGGCTTTGGAGTGGATTGCTCACTCACATCCTTTGGAGGAGGAGGAGGAGTAGAAATAGAAGGTGAAGGAACCGGTTTTGGAATCGAAGGTGTGGTAGAAAATTTGGGTATCGGTGTAACATAAGGTGTAGACGAATGCATAACGGGAGGTATGTCACAAGTGGAAGAAGAAGGAGGTTGTGTCGAAGAAGAAGGAATCTCGGGTCCTTGGTTAGGTGGGGAAGGTTCTACGGTGGTCTTACCGCTCCTAGTAGTGATAGCATTAACATTAGCCCTAGGATTGGTCACGGTGTTCGAGGGAAGGGTACCTTGGGGACGAAAGGTTTGAATCATAGTCAAAAACTTCTTATCGGTCGATTCTTGCATCTCTCTCATCATTCGTTCATGGTCGGATAATTTTTGTAAAACCAAGTCCATTTGAGGATTATGCATGTTCATTTGATTATAACCTTGATTAGGAAAACCTTGGTTTTGATATTGATTAGAACCTTGATTAAATCCTTGATTTTGAAAACTTTGGTTATTATATCCTTGATTATTTAACCCTTGGTTTTGCCCTTGAAAATTCCCTTGATTTTGATTAAAACCCCGTTGATTAGTATTTCCTTGAAAATTACCCCGTTGAGGACCTTGGTTCCTAGTTTGGGCGGGTGGGGGTGGTCTTTGTGGTGCTACAAAACCCGGGGGAGCCAAATAGTTATTAGACTTGTAAGACAAATGGTTAACATCAACATTTGGTTTGAATTGAATCCGATCAATTTCATTGTTATTATAAGCATAAACTTCTTGTTGATCATTGTAAACCTTGTCACAATTAAAGTATGAATGTGGTCCACCACAAGTCTCACACGTTTCACTTTTTTCTTTCACGGCATGCACATGTGTAGTGAGGGCGTCAGTTCTTAGACCAAGGTTTTTCACAATTGAAGTAAGCTCCTTAATTTGATCATTCACCTCATTATTACTAGTACTAGCACTTGCCATATTAGCCCTAACACTCTTGGTTTGCACTTTTGCCTTGTTCTCAATAATGGCCCAAGCCTCGTTCATTGTTTTCACAAGAATATTACCCCCCGCAACACTATTAAGTGAGTCTTGGTCGTTTAGAGTTAAACCATTATAAAACGTATTGATTTGATGCACTTTAGTAAAACCGTGTTGTGGACATTTTCTCAAAAGATCTTTAAAACGATCCCAAGACTCACTAAACGTTTCCCCATATTTTTGCTCAAAGTTGATTATTTCATTCCTTAAGGACGTGGTCCGTGATGGTGGGAAAAAGTAGTTAATGAACTTGGTCTCTAAGTCGATCCATGTGGTAATACTTTGGGGTGGTTCCTTATCAAGCCAAATCGGGGCTTGTCCCTCGAGGGAAAAAGGAAAAAGTTGGAGGCGAACGGCCTCTTGGGGCACCCCATTGTATTTGACGGTATTAGCTAATTGGATGAAACGTTTGATATGAGCGTGTGGGTCATCATTAGTACGGCCTAAAAATGGTGTAGCGGAAACCATTTGAATGAAACCCGATTTAAGTTCAAAATGATTAGCTCCAATATTCGACACCACAATCGCGTCATCGTTTCCTTCAACGTGAGATTGTAGAATCTCAATCATTGGTCGATTATCCGTTGCTATCGTATTGTCGAAAGCTCGATTCTCGGGATCGGCTTTAATGACGGTCTTTTTGTTTTTCTTCTTCTTCTTTTTAGAAGAATTAGAAGTATTTGGTACACCAATCGTTATGTATGTATGCGCGCGAGTGCGCATACAATTAAAACTTTGGAATGAGGAGGTGACCTCGGTCGACTTTGAGAGGAAAAGGATTTTCCCTCTCGAGGAGCAATATGAAAAAGCTACAAAAATATATATGTAAATACTACTTGAGTTGGCAAACCAATAATCGGTCGTCCCTCTCAATATACGCACAAGCAAGCGGGGAAACGAGGTGGCACAAAGCACTTAAAAACCTTTTTCCTTAGACGGCCTTTTATAGCGCGTCGCCTTATACCCACCTTATAGTTTGTATATTTCGAGTTCAAACGTCTTACTAGTATTTATCTATTTTGCCCTTTTTTTCGTTATGGATGCGACTACAATAGTTAGGTGATGAAATCCCAACTAAGGCTTATTTGAAAAGTAGGTAGTTTTATTGTGCTACGTAATATAATATAATAAAATGAAAAATCTTTTTGTATTTTTTAGAAAAATATATATTCACAAGAAAAATCGAAAGAAATCGAAATAAAAATTAACACTAATACGTAATATTTTTGGTGTAATACTTTTAGGAAAAAGTATTACTTTTGTATTTTTTTAAATATTTTTTGTTGCAATTCTTAGGAAAGAAATTGCTTTTGTGATTTTTTAATTTTTTTGTATTTTTAAGTTTTTGATTTTTTTAGATTTTTGATTTTTTTTATGCAAGAAACGTAACGTTCAAAGAATGAACGGATCCCAAAATCCAAACGTTTTCACGAAAAATTCGTCAATCGTACGAGCGAAGCGGCAGCGGCGCCAATTTGAAACTCGGATTTTTAGTCCTTTTTTAATGCAATTAAGTTGGTTTTTCTTCGATTCGACTCGAATTTGATTTCCGGTTTAACGTTTTGACTTAACTTGTTTTTGGTAAAATCTATTTTTTGGTTATTTTTAAACTAACTTAAATCTATTTAATTAAATGAAAACTATTTTAATTAACTATTTAAACTATTAATTTGAAAATAAAAGTTAACTAATTAATAAAACCTAAAAACTTTTAATGAAAATCTATTTTTAAAACAAAACTTAATAAATTGAAAACTTATTTTAAATCTAAAATCTAAATGATAATTGAAAACTACTTTTAATTCTATATAAAAAACTATTTAAAATTATAAAAGAAATATAAAACTAATGAAAATTTATAAAAGTAAATAAAATTAAAATATTTTTTATCCTTTTTGTATTTTATAAAAAACTGAATTTAAATAAAACTATTTAATTAATCTAAATAAAACTAAACTTGAATTAAAAATATTTTAATTAGAATAAACTGCCACTGATTGTCTAATCCTATATAAACCTAATGTTGCAAAACAATCCACAAAAAGGTGCCTAGAGTAATGGTTGGGGCGCTGGGCTATTAAACGAGAGGTCACTGGTTCGAATCCAACCAGTGACAGAATTGCTAATATTTTTTTTTGACTTTTTTGGAACTTTTGATTTGGACAGCACAATACCTCAGACCAATTGGGTCTGAGATAAGCAGTAAAATACAGCAATTAAACAACTAATAAGCCAAGCCAATTAAAAGCAAATAAGCAGATAAGCTGAAAAGCCCAAATAAGTAATGACTAAATAACCAATAAGCTGATGTCTAATAAGCTGATAGAACAGTGAATAAGCAGAAATAGATAAAGCTGAAAACAAACAAAGCAACAATTATTCAGACCAAACAAACCTAACGAGAGCAAACATCAAAAAGAAAAACTAAGCAGATACGAACTACTCCTAAATCAATACTACTGAAATTAATAGCAGATTTAAAAACTGAACAAATAACCAAAATCAAGCAGGTTCAGACTACTACTACCTAAAATCAAGCAAATCAGACTGGCAGACAAAATGAAAAGCAGATTAAATAAATAACATTAACATGAAAACAAAAAGGAAACACAAACCTGTTGGAGAAAACCGTTGGGTCGAAGTAACGCGTTGAGCGTACTTGTGATCGAATCGAAACACCACCTCAAGTCGTCAACATCATCACCATAACCCAAATACTATCGAACCAAACGACTATTCTCGAACCGAATATCACAAACCAAATACAGTACAATCCTTCGAACCAACGAGACCCACTTATTCCGAACAGTAACCACTTTTAATGATTTCCCAGTGGGGGAAATCAATATTTACTTTCCTTTATCTTTTTTTTATTTTTTTTTATAATAATAATACGATAGAACAGTATAGATTCAAATTGAGAATAAAAACAGTACTGAAATTAAATTGAGACTAGAATTAAAACGAAATTTAATTTTTCATTAATAAATAAAAAAGATTACATAACTTGAAATTAAAAATTACAAGATTAAAAACCCTAATCTATTTTTACTGAAAATTAAAAATAAAGAAAAAGTGCCTCTTGATTACATGATAGATGGGGGTTTTATAGGGGAACCCCGAACCTTCTAGGTTCTCCTTGGTGACCACGGTGAAGGATCTTGGCCGCATATGTTCATTCTCTTTCTTATCTTTTGATCAAACGGTGGAGAAAAGCCCTCTTTCACACAGATTGCCAAAGTGGCATGAATCTGTGCCAGTTGTGTTTGTTGGTGAGTGATGTGGAGTCTTTTTATAGGAGGATTTGTTGTGGTGATGTGTGGGAACCAATCAAATCACAAGGATTGGCCATGTCAGCTTATGATTTGAGGACCACATGGTGGATTGATCTGATTTTTTGGGGGGATTAATTTCTTTTGGGTGTTAATTACCCATTGAGGGTAAAACCCCAAATTTTAATTGGGTTAATTTTGATGTAAAAAAACTAGGGTTTTGGGGGGAAAGGTGTAAAAATGGGGAAGAAACGGATGAAGTGGTGGGTGAGAGAGATTTTTTTTCACTTTGTTTTTGACGTAAAGTGAGGGGTGTTGAGGTTTGACTTGGTTTTCTTTAATTCGTGAGTGGATAGATTAAACAAACGTTTTAAGAAAAAGTGAGGTGAGGTTATATAACACGTGTGGGAGGAGAGTAAGAGTTGACTGGTTTAGATAGTTGACCAGTTATTTCTTTGTCTAGCAAACATCTTAATCCGGCCTAAATTGATCACATATTCATCCGTGTTATTTTGTGCAAATGGGCTTTAGCCCAAGTGAACACTTCATCCATTTTTGTTAAATTAGCCAAATGGGCTTGTGTTGGGCCTTGATCCATGTAGTTAAATTATCCAAATGGGCTTGTGGGCCCAATAAGCAAATGCGGGACCCACAAGACCCATTAAACTCAAATGATATTAAATCCACTAAGAACGAGCTCGATTTCGTTTTGTTGACTATTTCTTCAAAATCGTTGTCGGTTTAGCCGGTTTTCGTGATCTTGGCACACTTTTGGTCTTTTGATCTTGTCTTCGACTCTTTCTTGACTTTTCTTCGACTTTTGACCGTGAAATCCCGTGTTTTCTCTTCTTTTGATCATTTGTACCTATTTAAACACAAGAACACAAAACCACGCGTAATTCTGACATTTATGATATAAAACACATGATTAGGTCTTGTTTTTACTTGATTTTAGTGGCAAATGGATAAGTGTTTACACACTTATTAGATTCCTTCTACGATACTTAAGCAAAGAATAATCCACAACCTTTTTTGATATACTTACAAGCTCTAATGCACGAAAAGAATTTTCAATTTGGAATTATTTTTCCCTTCAGTAACCTCATCAGCCTTGCCTTGACTTATGTGTCCCACGAGCTAATAAGCCATACGGACAGCTTCACAAATAGCAATTCGCTTAGAAGAAGTCACATCACCGCATTTTTTCTAGGTCAGCCATGAATATACTGCTTGACCTTGACTGTTCAGGTTCCACAATTCTTGGACATAAAGGAGTCAACTTATGGAAACACTTGATATATCTACCAATGTTAGTTCCCTTCAGTTTAAGATTGTACAACACTTGCTCCATACTTTAGAAATACTTCGAGGACAAGCTCCTCAGATAACCGTTTCCTCACCTTAGTCCATGGTGTCCCATAAGTAACGATACCTATGGAAGCAAGTCTGCCATTCCACCAAATTAATGCACGACCTTGGAGAGTAGCGATTTCAACCTGCACCTTATCCTCCTGATTAGGGTCACAGATTCGAAAGACTGACGCCAGCATTTTCAACAACTGACACAATCCTTCATCATCTTTAGTCCCCTTAAGAGTCTACGATTACACTTAATGAATAAAGTGTAGTAATAGACTCTAATTTCGGGCACATTTGTTCCATCCGTACCACGAACATTATCGGCTCCAACATCAGCTCCACCGGTTCCAGTTCCACTAGTTTTAGCTTCAGCTCCAGTTCCAGATCCATCATTCATGTTGGCCATGAATTCAGCTAAAGATACATCAACTTATTCACTAATAACTTGGCGCATTCGTGCTTCAGTCATAGCTTTCATTGACTGCATGATTCTTGTGTAACGCAAATCAAATCATGATGAGTATTCATTAAATGATTGTGTTATACCACAGGAATTTAAAGAGAAAAGCAAGGAAAGATAATAATAGAACGATGTAAAATTAGGAATCAAAAGATAGTCATTCCATTAATCACAAACTAGTACAAGTCGTATTGTCAAACATTATAGATAATCATCGTCCAATGCCATACAACTTAAAAGACTAGTCCTACTAACTGTTGTCACAGTTTAGTTAGGGATTAATGAGAATATACTACAATTGATAAACTAATCTACTAAGAGTTACTAGGTAATTCACATGGCTAAGAAGGCTCCTCGGTCCCACAAGAAGAAGATTTCTTCAATGTCTTTCAGAGACGCTTGATATCCTCCTCAATTGGTGCTTTTGGAACAGCCCCAATACAACCATTTCACGATAAAGGATTTAAAGGAACAAAATCAAATAATGAATCGAGCAAACAAATTATGAGTCAATAAGAGTTTAATCACGCATATGCTATATTCTTAAGCCCACGCGTTTATGAATCATTATTCCATGGATTGATCAAGTCCTTCCAAATAAGATTCAGAAATTTGTAGTTCAACAATTTATAATCTCCTTGTTCAAATAAATGGCCAATTTATTTCAACGATTATAAATCACTTTATTCAAGCATCGCCAGCTCAACGCAAAAGATCAAGATCGAAATAAATGAGAAACTGATTTGACAGAAAATGATCAGTGATACGATATGGAATCCTGGTTGGCATGTAAATACCTTACAAATCAATCTCAATTCCTAACAATCAATAGTACCATCTCGGACAAACTTGTTTTTATCAAAACAGTATAATGTCGAAGATTAATGAAAAGGCAAATTAAATTTGCTAAACGAAATGAGCGAATCGATAAATCAAGAATAAGAACCAAGGAAATCAAAATCCTTGTAACCAAAAGAATATCATCAAGAATATTAACCGTTTCGTTGGGATCATGTATATCTACAACTTAGTTAATCTCGAGAATAACATGATTCATTTCAGGAATAGCTTCAGCGCTAGCATTAAAATGACTAGGGTGGCTTCGTGACAATCGACGTCGTATAAATATCTCGTATAAATATAAAATTATCATTTATAATTAAATAAATGAAAACATACCTTGTAATTCACAAGTTCAAATAATCGATAAAGATTACAACATATGTATAATCCCATATATATATATATATATATATATATATATATATATATATATATATATATATATATTACTATCATTCTCGTCCATTGGCAACTCAGAGGTTTCGCTTGCAACAGTTATAGTTAAATGATTTCAAAAATTCATTTTTGAAAAATCTTTTTGTTCTCTATAACTTGAGCTCTGATACCAATCTGTAACACCCCCAAATTTCGGTCATAACAGCGGAAGGGTCATTGGGTGTTACTATCATGGTTCAATCTCATAGTCATAGAAAACGGCTCAAAACAAGTCGTTTTAATAAACTTCCATTCATTTTCATTCAAGAAAAGTACAATTTCGTACACGGTCCCAATTAACTTCAAGTTTACAAAACTTTGTAAATGTTAAAAAAATTATTTGAATGGATATAATTTATAAAAGCGGGCCAAAACATTTCAAATAAGCAAGCTTCACGAAACCGCCTTCCTCGAGTGCCTTCCCAATGGACCTGAGATAAAACATGCTAAAAAGTCAGCAAAATTTGCCGAGTGAATCTATAGAGTTTTAATTTAAATAATGAGAACACAAGGATTCAAAAATAACCTTCCATGGTTAATAATTTTATCAAAGACAATTATGTTGTACGGACATAATTATCGTGTCATTACATAAGTCTCGTGACATTGAACATTAACATATATTATTTCAGCCCAACACACCTAGCCAAGTGCGAATATTTCTCTTATACAATGCAACCGATGTTTCATTACTAGTGCATCACAACACCACGCGAGAGCTAGTCGCGACCGGACTGGGCGTCACCCGATAGATCTATCCATAGCATTAGCGTTATCTCAATTAACAATTCACGATTCATGGGTCTTTTAAGGCTAAACAAACTTATGTAATAACTTTTATCTAAACGTACAATTAAGTTCCTTGTGTTCAGTTTTAAAACAATCATGAGTTTACCACAACTTATAGTTGTACATTTCAATTTAAATAATTACTTTTCAAGTAAATAGGGTTCCCACAACTTCTCGTTGCACCCATTAATAGGGTTTCCATAACTTCTCGTTGTACCCCTTTACTTTAATAAAACAAGCATGTTATCCCCATCGCGGGTTTTAAAATCATTCAAAACAATTATAAAAGTGAGGCTATAGACTCACCTTAGCCAATAGTGGTAATGAGACGATCGCCGACGATTAGTGATGCCCGTTTTAAACACGAAAACCGCAACCTACCAAATAAGGCGCGTTCGTTAATAATCGACTCAAGTATAAATCATACTTAAATAATATAAAATAAAAATTAAAAAACCAAGACAATCCCGAAAAATTTAATAATACAAGTGTTATTACTATACCCTTTTACTCAACACTATTCTTCTAAACACTTGCACTCACGATATTGACCCGTCTTAAGACGCCAAGTCAACGCAAGTCAAATTATCATTTTACTTCCTTCGGACCAGTAACTAAGTCATATATATAATGACTTAACACTTGAGTAAATCACCATGTCCAATGGCTAATACTCAACTCACGCCACATAATTATTGAACTACGTGTCCAAAATACCAATCAACATATACACTCCAAATGTACACACCAATCTACCCTATCTACACTTGTCCGATTTCGACGAAACTTGGTCACAAACTCACATATAATATGAATAAGACTCAGTTTAAATTTCATTCAAAAATATTACTCCTAAGACCTTCTGCCCGACACATCTTCGTGTTGTAAAAAAAAACGGACAGATTTACGTCTTCAACTCGTAAAACCATTTTGACATATCTAAACAACTCCATTTATAAAACCGACACTCGGGTTTGAAGGTACACTCACGACCTGAGGTTTAGACTTCAACATCAGTCCTTGAACATTTTTAAAACTCATGCTATAGTCCCCGAGATTCGATCCAAATACCGACAACAATTTTCGGATTATGCCGATACTCGTCTCCCGGTACACGAATACTAAAATTAGCATAACTTTTGACTCGTAATGAGTTAGAAGCTCTATTTTATACCGAAACGAGCGTCTCGGAATACTCTACAACAATATCAAATAATCTAAGCCTATATTAGAATTTAAACCCACGAAACAATCTGTTAAAAGCTGTTGTCCCAAAATACATTTTTAGAAATCAAGTCAAATCAACTTTCCAACCATAACTACTCATTCCCAAACCTATAGAATCACTATACCATCATATCCATCAACCAAAAAATCCTAAAAACACTTGCATGTAAAATTTAACAAAAACCCAAGATCAAAATACAACTTTTTATTATCAAAATAACATAATTTTATAAAGATCATTACATGCAAATCATAAAATACCTTCAACAAAATTTCTTGTTTTTATCAACTTTCAAAACTTCATGCATGTGGTTGAATTTGGTATCAAAATGATCACCTTTTGATTTCTAGGATAGGACTTTAATTAGTTTTGAATGATTCAAGTTGAGTCAAAAATTGTGGTGGTGTTTTTGCTCTTGGTGGTGGACGGCAAAAGAGAGGAGAAAGAGAGAGATTGTGTGATTTTCTTTTATAAAATGAAGTGTGTGTGTGTTGGTGGAGGTTTTTATATGGTGGATGGAGGGCTAGTCTTGTCAAAGTTGCATAGTTTTGGACTCAAAAGTGATTAAATAAGTTAAAGGGTAGAAAATGTAAATATTAAATTTTGAAAATATTTACGGGACTCGGGTATCGTAAAAATACTTTTTAAAAGTTAAAAAGCTTCTTAAAAATAATAATATCACTTCGACACGACTTAAAACGTAATTAAATCGAAAACGTCAAAAATATAAAATATCGAGACAATCGATAATAAAACATAAATTTTTGGGCATCCGTCGGTATCGCGATCATTAGTAGTTCTCGCCATTCGTTAAAACGTAAAGCACGAGAAATAAAAATAAATACAATAAAATCATTCATATGATAATTTGAGAATATAATAGCGATACCTAACGTATTCCTTGCCAGTTTTCATTGAAACGACATTCTTACGTTAAGTTTCAAGCTACAACCTTCTCGGTTAGTCGATAATTTAAAATTCTCATTAAAGTAAACATATAATATTTAATAGTCGAGATTAAAATATCGACCTGAAATTGACGGATTGTCACAATTCTCGAGTCTAAAAGGGTTGAAACGGAAATTAAGGCGTCTGAGAAAGTTAAAAAGACTGAAATTTTGCTTTTAAAACAATACTCTGCTTCACATTAAAGTAAACATATAATATTTAATAGTCGAGATTAAAATATCGACCTGAAATTGACGGATTGTCACAATTCTCGAGTCTAAAAGGGTTGAAACGGAAATTAAGGCGTCTGAGAAAGTTAAAAAGACTGAAATTTTGCTTTTAAAACAATACTCTGCTTCACATTTAGTACACTTGTTTCATTCTTCTTTTCAAGAGTTCAATCGATCGCGTCTATTAGACCTACCACCTAACCCAGGGTATGCAAAGCAAGCATTTAACCACAACCCCGACTTTATGATGCAACCAAGTTAGGATTGGTCTTAGATCCGATTGTGTTTTCAAATGAATCTGAGAGCATGTCACTACATGAAGAGAATCGGTCAAAAGTAATTTTTACATATCCTGAGTATGATTATGCATAAATGAATGCAACATATTCAAAAATAGATCTTAGAACTCGATTTTGCAAAAGGAATTTATCCATACACCCGCTTACATGCCTAGTAGAGAAAGCCTTAGTATACTTCCTACATTTGTTAATTCGGACGCACCTAAGGAAATTCCTAAGAATCTTCCACCGGTAAGTACGGTATTGCTAAGCTTGGAAGAGATTCAGCGATACCTAACCGAGTTTGACAAGGTCATCCTGGAATGTACGACTTCAATGGCTCAAACCGCTGGAGAACGGGCTTTTGAACACATGAAAACGGTGTTTGAGAAAGAGATTGTTCCGTTTGTAAACAATATTAAAGATGGAGTTTTCAATCTCACGGGAAATATAAGTTTCGAAATGGGTGAAGTTCAAAAAGTTTTCTATGAAATGGATGATGCTTATGAACAACATTTAATTGAGAAAGAAAATATTTTATCCGAATATGACCGATTCTTAGAACATATAGTGTCTCTCGAAGTGATGCAAGTTGTTACTATTGAATATGCTCATGAGATTTCATCTACTGTGAATAAATGTGATGATGTGCATTAGGGCTGAGCATCGGTCTGGGACCGGACCGGATCGGCCAAGACCGGACCGGACCGAGGACCGAAATGGTCCAAAATCCCAGACCGAGAACGGACCGAAATGGTCCGGTCCGGTCCGGGTTGATCCGGTCCGGTTCGGTCCTCGGTCCGGTCCGGTCCTATTAGGCATAATCGATTAGATTTTGGTAAGACCGAACCGGACCGGATCGGACCGACCGGACCGAGGACCGAATTCGTCCAAAATCCCGGACCGAGGACCGGACCGAAATTGCTCTGTCTGGTTCGGTTCGGTCCGGTCCGGTCCGGTTTTCCGGTCCGGGTCGGTTTTGGGTCTACCGTGCTCAGCCCTAATGTGCATGATATATCTGTGAATATTGTTGAACCTGTGAATAATGTAGATAATCATTCTTGTCATGAATCTAACGCTGAATTTTTAATGCTTCAAGATTCTTATAACTCACTTTCAAAACGTTTTGATGAGCTTCAACAACATTGTATATCTCTTGAAGTTGAAAATCAATCTAAAAATGAAACTCTTTCAAAAACAAATGATTGTGAAAACTCCGTTGAGACTAGTGACAAGATGATTCAGGTGGTGCAGGCATTAGAGGAAGAAATTATGAGACTTAAGAGAGAATCAGTAGCAGAGAAATTGGAACTAGAGGCTGCAGAGATTAAAAATCATGCCCTAGAAGATAGAATTACTTCTATGCTAGGGGAGTTTGATAAAGTAAAGCAGGGTTTCTCACAAATTTATGGTTCGTTAGAAGAACGCTTCGCTTTTAATGCGGCAGAGCAAAAGTCACTCGTTGACCAACTGAACCATATGTGTGAGGAAATCTCTGACTTAAATATTCAACTCATAGACAAAAACATGGTTTTGGCTGAATTAAAGGAGACACTTCAACTCAAAGGACAAGAAGTTGTTGATAATCCAGCTCCTATCTCTGCCCCACCCTCTAGTGCTCCAAAAACCAACAAGGTGGTGATCACTAAGAACCCGTACAATAAGCACAACCCACTATTATATAAGTGGTATATGGATGATGTAGTTAAGCACGCGGAGCTTGCTAAGGATGTGGTAGATGATTTCTATGAAATTGATCCTATGAATAGTCACTATTACTCTGCTCATGCTTACATTGAGAGGGTACAGCAATGCTTAGAGCACTTGAAGTACATAAGACAACCGGGTTCTACACCACTGAAACAAAAAAACCCCCCACCATTGCCATTACTCCATTCAATAAGAATCCAGGATCTAAGCCTATATTAAACACACCCATCAAGGCTAAATCAAAATCTGTCACTAATGTTCCCATGACTTCTACAGGAGTAATTATGTCTACTAAGGCTAAAGGATCTCAAGACAAGAAAGATAGGATCAAGCCTTCCACTAGTAGGACTGCCAAAAAGAAAGTAGAAGTTCACCCTAGGAATGTTATTTCAGTTTCAAATAAAAAGAATCATGTATCTAAGACAAAAGGATCTGCATATGTGCAGAAGCCTAAGCAAAATGTGAATTCTAGTTTGCGATGTTGGAATTGTAAGGAATGCATGTTTTCTCAGCGTCATGATTTATGCCTTGTTTATCACGTGAATGAAATGTATGCAATTAGGAACAATCTTGAATGGATTCCAACGGGGAAGAAATTTACCCAAGTTGGTTGGCAATGGAAACCCACTGGTAGACCTTCACTGCAAATGGAATTACGTGCCCTTTAACTAGGATCACATCCACGGAAGTTAGGTCTCAACGTCCTTTAAATAGGAACACTAGCTCTAAGAAATGGAAAAAGCACCCTTTAACTAGGTCTGCCCCCACTATTGTGCCTACGAGTGAAGAAGTACCTCAGGATCTTAGACAACTAGAATCTAAGCCGGCATTTAGGAAGCAAATTTGGAAGCCTAAGAATTCTTCGGTTAGCAAATTTAAGATAAATATATCTGTACCTGCTAACACAGAGGAACTACTAGATTCCGATACATCGTCTTTGTCTGGTGATATTTTCAGGTGGTCCAAATCATCCTCTGGTACTTGGACTCTGGATGCTCAAAGCATATGACCGGAGATCGCTCGATGCTCAGAAATTTCGTCAGCAAGTTTCTAGGAACAGTTAAATTCAGCAACGACCATATTGCGAAGATTATGGGTTACGGTGAATATCAAATTGGGAATGTTACGATTTCAAGGGTATATTATGTGGAGGGACTTGGTCATAATTTATTTTCAGTAGGACAATTTTACGATTCAAACCTTGAGGTGGCTTTTCGACAACATACTTGCTTTATTCGCGATCTTGCAGGAAATGATTTGTTAAAAGTTTCTCGAGGGGATAATCTCTACGCACTGTCCATTCAAAACATGATCACCGCTTCTCCTGTATGCCTCCTCTCCATAGCATCCAAGACCAAGTCATGGTTGTGGCATTGCCGGTTATCTCATCTTAACTTTGATGCTATAAACCATTTAGTTAAAAACGAACTTGTTCGTGGTCTTCCAAAACTTAAGTTCGACAAGGATCATTTATGTTCCGCGTGTTCTTTAGGGAAAAGCACCAAGAAATCATACAAACCTAAAGCTGAAGACACCAACCAAGAACCACTATATCTTTTGCACATGGATCTCTACGGGCCAATGCGTACGATTAGTGTGAGTGGTAGAAAATACATCCTCGTCATGGTGGATGATTTCTCAAGGTTTACATGGGTAAAATTTTTAGCATCCAAGGATCAAGCACCAAAGTATATTATTACTTTCTTAAAGATGATCCAAGTACGTCTTCATGCTACTGTTCGCCGCATTCGCACTGATAATGGAACTGAGTTCGATAATCAAACTCTACGAGACTATTATGAAAAGATCGGTATTTCACATGAAACTTCTGTTGCTCGCACTCCACAACAAAACGGTGTCGCTGAAAGACGCAACCATACACTTATGGAAGCTGCTAGAACTATGTTGATTTATGCGAATGCTCCTTTATTCGTATGGGATGAAGCAATTGCAACCGCATGATACACCAAAAACCGCTCCATCATTCATAAACGCCATGGTAAAACTCCATATGAGCTACTTCATGGACACAAACCCGATATTTCATTTCTTCATGTGTTTGGTGCACTGTGTTATCCAAATACAAATAGTGAGAATTTGGGAAAACTTCAATCGAAGGCTGATATTGGAATTTTCATTGGTTACTAACCTCCAAAGAAAGCTTACCGAATTTATAACCGTCGTCTTGGCAAGATAGTAGAAACTTTGGATGCCGATTTTGTTGAGCTGACAGCGATGGCTTCTGAGCAACACAGCTCTGAACCCGCATTACATGAGATGGGAACCGGTACGATTAGTTCCGGATTAACTCCCAACAATCCTACTTCTCCATCATTTACACCACATACAAGGCCCGAGTGGGATGAGTTATTTCAACCTATATTTGATGAATTCTTTGATCCACCTAGTGATGATTCTCCAGCACCTGCAGCAGTAGCTCCGATTCCCAAAGTTGTTGCTCAAGATAATGGAAATCAGTCCGAGACATCTACTGTTAATATTGAACCAGATGTCTCATCCCCCACCAATTCACAAACTACGCCTGAATCATCACCCCCACTTGTTCCTAATGATGTTGAAGAGGATCACTATGATCACGATTTGAAATTTTCTCACTTACAAGAGCTTCCTTTCTTTGGTTCACAAATACCTGAAGATTCTAACGGTGCGTCTACCTCAGAGGAAGCTCCTGCAATCGTTCACTCCCGACCACCACGGATTGAAACTCACAACACAAAATGGACAAAGGATCATCCAATCCGCAATATTATTGGTGACATCAATCGACCAGTCTTAACACGCCACCAACTCCAAGAACATGCATTATATTGCTACTTTGATGCATTTCTTTCTGATACTGAACCTAAAAATTGGCAACAAGCCATGACAAAATCATCTTGGATTGAAGCCATGCAAGAGGAACTTAATGAATTTCAACGTCTTGAAGTGTGGGAATTAGTTCCTTTACCCAGCAACGTTGAAATCCTTACATTGTTGTGGGTATATAAGGTTAAACTCGATGAGTTAGGTGGAGTGTTGAAGAACAAAGCTAGATTGGTTGCTAGAGGTTACAAACAAGCTTTGGGTATTGACTTTGAAGAATCCTTTGCTCCTGTGGCACGATTGGAGGCAATTAGACTATTCCTTGCTTATGCCGCTCACATGAACATGATCGTCTACCAAATGGATGTTAAGACGGCATTTCTTAATGGTGAACTAAGGGAAGATTTGTACGTAAGCCAGCCGAATGGATTCGTTAACTCGGAGTATCCTAATCACGTGTACAAGCTCAAGAAGGCTCTTTATGGGTTGAAACAAGCTCCACGCGCGTGGTACGATCTCCTATCGTCGTATCTCATCTCAAAAGGCTTCTCCAAAGGCAAAGTGGACCCAACATTATTTATTCTCAAGGAGGACAACGACATGATATTGACATGATACTGGTACAAATTTATGTTGATGATATAATTTTTGCTGCCACTACTCAAAGACTGTCTGACCATTTTGAGAAAATTATGTCCACACGCTTTAAGATGTCAATGATGGGAAAATTTTCATTTTTCTTAGGGTTATAAATTTCTCAAAATCCTAGAGGCATCTTCGTTAATAAATCTAAATTTTCTCTTGAATCACTAAAGAAGTATCACTTTGAAAATTGTGACCCCGTGGATACTCCAATGGTGGAGAGATCCAAGTTAGATGAAGATAAGGAAGGGATAGCTGTCGATCCTAAACTTTACCGTGGAATGATCAA
Source organism: Glebionis coronaria (assembly GCA_025667525.1). NCBI lineage: Eukaryota > Viridiplantae > Streptophyta > Magnoliopsida > Asterales > Asteraceae > Glebionis > Glebionis coronaria. The sequence continues at coordinate 185,129 of JANFOE010000658.1, read as the reverse complement.
CACCCTTCTCTATCTGACTGCTAGCAGGCCTGATTTGCAATTTTATATATGCATGTGTGCCTGGTATCAGGCTCGGCCTACCGAAAAGCACTTACATGTTGTGAAAAGAATATTTTGGTATCTTAAAGGAACACTTAATCGTGGTCTGTGTTATCCGAAGGATTCCTCTATTGCACTAATCTCATATGCAGATGCGGATTATGCTGGGTGACAAGATACTAGGCGTAGCACTTCTGGCAGTGTGCAACTTCTTGGAGATAGACTTGTTAGTTGGGCATCTAAAAGGAAGAAAAGCATTGCGATATCAAGTACAGAGTCTGAATACATTGCTATGTCCGGTTGTTGTGCTCAAGTTCTTTGGATGAGATCACAATTAACTGACTACGGTCTTCGCTTCAACAAAATCACGATGTATTGTGATAACAAAAGTGCAATTGCTCTGTGTTGCAACTACTTTCAACATTCCCGGGCAAAGCACATTGACTGATTAGTAGAGTTTTTACTACCCTTTAGGAAAAGAGCAATAAAATAGGGCAAGTATGCACGACGATTTAGGAAAACCGTGTGTGAATGACCCTAAGTGTGAGTTCATTCTCGAGGAGGCACGTGTGTTGTGTAATGAATTGATTTTGATTGATGATTTTATTGTTAAGAAGAAAAGAAAGGAGAAAAAAGAGAGAAAAGACGGTTACGAAGACGGATCGAGCTAAGACGAAAACGCGTTCACGTAAAACCGTAAAAACTACTAAATTAAAATTTTAAAAACCTAAAAATTAATTAAAAGCTAAAAGTAGTCTAAAATAATATAAATAAGAATAAAAATCCAATAAAAATATTTTAAAACCTTTTATTAATTAAATATTCAATTTTAAATGCTAATTAAAGCCCTAAAGTTAAATATAATTAATCAAAATGTCCAAAATATGATTTTATTGAACAAATAACTTACTTATATTATCTAAAGACTAAAAATTATTTTTCCTAATTTTTAAAAACTATTTATCTATTTTTAAATTACTAAAAACTATTTTAAAACTAAAATAATTATAGAAAATAATAAAATAATGCTAAAAATAATTTACCAAATTTTAAAATCCTAATTTACTCTAATGAACAGAAGAAAAATGAAAAAGTTTGAAAAATATTAAATTTTTCACTAAATGACAAAACTAGTTTAAAATAAAACCCTAATTACATAAATTAATTCTAAAAAATAAATAAAAGATGAACAGTAAAAAATTTTTATACCAAAACTCTTAAAATAATATTCTAAGTCTAGGAAAAATGTTTAAACTGAAAAATATTAATTTTTGCCACTAAATTCCAAAAACAGTAATTAAAAAGTTAATTAAAAATGCTATAAAACCAAAAAAATAGCAAATGAACAGTACAATAAAAAATAATTAAACAGAAAAATCCTAATTAAAATAAGAAAAATAAATAAATTGGTTTGAAGTCCTAACTCACAAATTTGAGCACTAAAGACAAAAAAGAAGAAAACTGATAGTGACCTTAGTTTGGTTTTGTCTGCTAGTGTAGCAGGGGTAACAAGTGTGCTACCAGTGGGAAAGGAGTTCCCACTGCTAGTGTTAATTTCTTGGTCAGTAAGCCAATAAGCTCAGGAGAGCTTATTGCTGGCTTGTTCTTTGGACAAAAGGCACCCCCACACTAATTGGGTTGTGGAGAGTCTGAGTAAACACAAAAAACACCAAGTTACTTCACACAATCAAGCTCAAAATAGGCACAAAAGTTTCTGATTAAGCAACAATGTTTCTGATGAACAGTGACACTAAATTACGCACAAATTTGAATTTCAAAGCTTCATAACTTGCATACAAAGCAATAACATGGCATTAAAAGTATAGCAAACCCTATGATGACCTATCTCCTAAAAGATTTCCAAGTTTGAAGGCAAAATTTCTCAAAAAAATCAAGCACACGAGCCGTTGCTGGTTTTAAGCTATGTTGGCCAAATTTTAAGCATGCAACTTGTTCAAACTCTACCCAAACAGAAACCTAATACTAACATACAACCTAAAATCAACCCTATGAGTGATTGAAACAGGTTTAAGCCAAGATGCACTTCAAACAACCCTACTTAATCCTTAATCCAAACACCCCTTTAAAATCTGAAAATCAAACTTTTCAAAGCAAATCTTTTCAAAACCTAATCAAATTGACTCTAATCAATTCTAACATGCATTTTAACCTTAAACAAGCAACATCCAATCAGTTTAACAACACAATACCAGTTTTCATGCAAAATCATATAAAACTGAAAATTTTGAAAACTTAAAAGGGAAAGAAGGATTTTACCTTAAGGGACCTACATCCAGGTCCCTTAGTGGCAGCTTAGCCACCTCCAATCAGGTCCGGACCTGAGCTGACCCTTGAACAACAATCCTTCAGGCAAGATGCTAAGAAAAATGAGCAACAAAATACAAACTTTCTGAAATTTTTTAAACCTTTCAAATCTTTTCACAAACCTTGAACCAATGAAACTTGAAACTTTGATACGTTTTAAAATAAGATCAAACTCAGAAATCCAAATTTCCAAGTCCACTTTCACTTCCTTGAAAGCTTTGGATTTCTGAAATTTTTACCAAATAAAAACCTTTTTGAAACCTTAAACACACAAGGTGTTTACAAATATGATATGGAACTCAGATTAATACTCAACAAACATTTACCAACTTTTAAAACTCATAAAAGGAATTATATTTTCTCAAAAAAAACCAACTTTATAAATACTTTGGAGTAAAAATCTGGAACAAAGCCCTACTCACATGTTGAGATGTGCTTATATAGGCACTAGTAGAACTATCTAGATACTGGAATAAACAAATAATAAACTGAAAACCCTAATGCATAAAAATCCGAAATTGCCCCTTTATTTTGACTTGGAATCTTGGTCAAGTTGATCATGTGATGTTGCCAGCTTTCTCCTTTTGATCTTGGACGTTGGAATGTGCTTGGGGACCAAGGACTACATCATAAACATTCATCTTGTCCCTTCTTGGTATTGAGGAGAAAGTGACGGGTTGGGGACCATGGGGGAGGCCACATGGGTTGAGTGGTGGATGGTTTTTTATGTGGGTTTTGGTGACAAAAGAACAAATTAATGATCTGGAAAAGATAGGGCAAAAACCCTTTGTTTTGAGTTTGATTGAATCTGGGATTATTAGGGTTTATAGGGTGATTAATGGGAGTTTAATCCGTTTGGGGAAAGTTTAGTTTTTAAAAAATGTGTTTGGTGGGAAAGTTGGGAGGTTTGACTGGGTATTTGACCAGGTTTATTAAATAAACCTGGTGGGTTTGGGTAGGGTTAATGGACGGGTTGGTTGGGTAATGGTTTGGGTAAATGGGTATTCGGGTGGGTATGGTGAGGTGTCAAAGTCTGGTTGGGTGAGGAAGTTTAGTTGTTTGGTAAATTCAGTCCCCCATGTTTTTTCTTTCTTTCATGTTGTATAAACAGCTACCAAACTTCCATTGCTTTGATATCAACTTTGGAAAGTTTACATTTTTGGCACAAAATGTTTTCAAGCTTGTAAACAAGGACTTCAATTGAAATTTCTTCATTCTTCAAGGGCCATTCTTGTAATGTCTTCAAACTTTAGGGACCCTATTCATATTTATGAATATTTGAGGGGTATAAAGTGTTAATCTTCAAAAGTTGAGGGACCAAACTTGACAATCTTCAATTCTTCAAGGGTATTTTTTGGAAATTCAAAACTTGGGCTCGGTTCATTGTGCGGCTTCGTTTCCCGTGTTCGTTTTTGAATGATTCTTGTGATCTTTTTGTCATTTCCCCAATATCCGCACCTAAAATACACAAGCAACAAACACGAGCATATATTTGGTATTTTTAATGATATTTTATGCATTTTAAGCCCGATTTCGACGATGAGACTATGTATAAAAGCAGTCTCATCACTCCCCCATACTAAACCATTGCCGTGCCCTCACGCAATGCTAGAATAAAGTATCATAGCACCTCCAAAATTCATTTTATTCACTTTATTGAAATGATAAACTAGCTATACTACTACTATTACTACTACTTGTGTTTTAGACATAATATATGATTTTCATCGCAAAATGGGACGTTTAGGTTCATAGAATAAGAACACGTGAATGCTTCGTTAGAAATAATTTCATCGTCCTCGATTTTCACCTCAATTCCATGCCAAGCGTGCAACGAGATCATTGTCATTATAAGTTAGTAATGCTAACACTACTCATATGCCCTAATCACGTACTTATCCTCCCATTATTCCTAAGTTGTATCTCTTATATTTTATTATGTCTTGAATGTCTCACGAGGATACATTGTTGACTTATGCGATAATAGAGATTTAGGTCTAAAAATAGAGTCTTGAAATTAAGATTTTACTAGTTGAAAAAGTTCGTTTTCTCGGTATCTTCTCGAATTGATCACGGTTCAAAGTGCGACTCAGTTGTTCTTGGTGGCAAATAAAATGGTTTGGTTATCTATTCTACTTAAAAGGTAAATGCACAAAATAAAGACAATAAACTAAAAGCGATTAATTAATAAAAACAAGACAATTTAAATAGCCAAACGTAATTTAAAACGAAACAATTAATAAAAATAAATCTAAAAGACGAAATTAACTATCGACTTGAAAATCAAGTTTACTAAATGAAAAAGGAGAAAATAAAACTAAAATGGTACTTTAAAGCTAAACGAGGCAAAACCTTAAGCGGGTACTAAATAAAAGATAAAACTTAAACTTTATGAAAAAATATTAATTTTAAAATTAGACGAAAAATTCAACTAAAAATACGTAACTTTCAGAAATAAAATCAGAACAACTTTTAGATTAAACTAAACGATTACGGAAAAAAAATAATAAATAAGCAAGCTAGCAGCCAGCTAGCTCAAGCTAGCAAGCTACTAGCTTAAAAAGGCGGGAAAATAAGGTAAGCTAGCAAGCTAGCATGACACTTCTTACTACCACCGCAATGTTTATATTGTAAATCCATCGGAATGTTAATGTTAGTATCGGAATGTTGTTTTTGTGTCGCAATTTTTTTTTTTTTTTTTTTTTAAACTATCGAAATGTCTAAAAAATAAAAACTGTCGGAATAACTAAAGTACTAAAATCCATCGGAAAGTGGCTATAGAAAATTGGGCAGCATTTTGACTTAAAGAAACCTTAAACTCCGTCGGAATATGCGATCGCAATGAGCGATCGCAATCCCGATCGGAATAAGGGGGATGAAACACAAGCCATCGCAAAGTAGAACCCACAAGGGTTATTGCGATGGAACATAAGCTGCCCGTCGGAATGTGGTAAAACCCCAATATTGCGATGAAAACAAGCAATAATCCGAAAATGGAGATAAGCACACTAAACCAAAACTTGAACAACTTAATAAGCAGAAATTTGAAAGCTTTTAAAAGACGAAATTCATAAACTTTATAAAAACACAAAATAAGAAAACAAAATAAGCAAACTTTAAAGAGACTAACTTTTTAAGAAAACTAAAAAGCAAATAAGCTAAGTACAAAATAAGCCAATAAGATTGTCAAACTTATAGCTTATTTCATACGAAAACTTATATAGAAGTAAAAAGGTGAACTTTTTACTCAAATAAGCAATATGATTAAGCAAAACCAAAACTTAATCCGAACCAAAATCAAATCAAAAACAAGAAAAGTAGGATGAGAAAGATAAATAAAAGCTTGATAAAAGGGAAATTAAGATCCAACAATTAAATTAACTTACTTGGAATTAAACGGTACGAAATTTAAGACATGAAATTAAAGTGACAAGAAATTAAAAGGTACAAGTAATGAAAATGGTGGAAAGACTAATTTTGTCAAAATTAGCTAACACATGAAAATGAACTAGCTAATGGCTATTTATAGTGGTGATTAGGGAGGGGCTTAGGAAGCTTCCTCCCTCTTTCCTCTTTTCCTTAATTGCGCACTTAAGTCCCCAAGCTTCTTTAATCTTCTTAAATCTTCTTAATACTTGGACTTTGTGACTTGTCTTGGGATTTCTTTTGAACTCGTCTTGAGTTTTCTTCATAAATAAGACTCGAGTTCTTCGGCTTTTAGTAAACTTCCGTCTTTGACTTTTTCTTCGATAAATCTTCAGAATTGGTCTTGGACTTCCGTTCTTTTTCCACTTTTGATCTTTCGACTTCGTCTTTCGTCCTTTTCTTCGATAAAAGCCCGTGAATGCCGTGTTTTCTCCACTTTTCACCTTTTCGTCCTAAATCACAACAAAAACACAAACCACGCATAATTCCGACATAAATGACATAAAATACACGTTTTGGCTCGGTTATTATTGCAATTAAGTGGTAAAAGGATGGGTGTTTTCACACCTATCAAATCCCCTACACTTAACCATTGCAATGTCCTCATGCAATGCATTAGTTACAAAGCAAGATTACATTTTCCATCATAATCAATCCACATTGGCCTTTATTAAAGAAATAGAAAATTATAAACATACAAAGTAAAGAAATCAAAAACATACCTTTGGTTTTGAAAATGTCGTGAATGATCATCATCCTCAAGTTTCACGTTCCCCATACCAAGCTTAAAAACGAGATCATTGTTATTATAAGTTAGCAAACTATCATGAACTCATGTGGGCCAATTATTCGCTTAGACTCCCTTATTCCTAGGTGTATCTCTTATATTTTATTTTTGTCTTGAATGATCACGAGGATGCATTGTTTGACTTATTTCGATAGTTATTTAGTCTGAAAATAAAGTGAACGATTTAATCAATAGTTAGCTAAAGGACCAAATCTTTTAAAACTGCTTCTCGGGATATCAAAAAGTTCATATCTTGGCATAACTTGGTTCGCGATTTGAGACCTTTCTCGGGCCGATATTTGGCAGCGACTTCATACTTCGAATCTTCGAGAGACGTTCTTGAAATTATGGTCTTCTCTTCATAATTGGAATTTCTTCACTTGAAGTTTTTGAGAGATTCTTCATCTTTGGACCACGACTTCCTCATTTTTCTCCAATCTTTATTTTGGACTTTGATATACAACGATCCGCCTCCTTTTAGGACTTGGATCTATTTATCCTCATACCTTGTTAGGGTCTTTTCGGATAGACTTCTCCATGACTTTTGGGGAGTTCTTGCTTTTCGCCGTGTGTCTCGATCCTTCATATTGATTTTCGATAAATGATTCTTCACATCACTTTTAGATCTTTAGCAACAAAATGTAGCCCTCATGCCTTGTTAGGGCCTTTTTGGACTCGCCAATCTTCGCGCCCCGCTTCATAAGTTATGCCTTGGCTATGAACTCTCGTCATTACCGAGCAACTTTTAAACGATCTGGGGCTAGAAGCTAAGTAACCTTTTAAATCATACAACCTTATTTATTAGCAGATTAATTTATTAACAAGCGGAGGGAGAATAGGCTCATAATTAACTCACATAAATTCACGAAAGAATACCGAACTTATAATTGACTCTATCATCTCTCGTTCTCCACAGTTTAAAATCTCAAGGAATGAGACTCGTGGATGCTTAGCCTATTAAGTCAAAGTTTTGGGTTTTCGAGTCGCCTATAGGATCTTGCAACTTCTTAGGCTTTTTCAAGTTTAGAAATCGCATTTTAAAGTTCCCTTGATAAACGACTCTCTAGGATCAATTATAGGAACTTGCGAAAAGTTCTTGTTCTTAACCCGTGAGAGTTAAGACTTTCGCGTTTTATAGCTCCCTATATAAAAGTCTAGCAAAACTTGACTTAAACACGTTAAGGATACTAGCTAGAGTAAACTCGGGTTGAGTCAAAAGATTCACAACGTTTGAAAATTAAAACCACTTATTAAAAATTTATTCTAATAAAGAAAGAAAATAAACATAACAAAGGAAAATACAACTATACAACTAGGCCAACATAGATTAAAAATTTTGAAAAATGTCGAAAAATCAAATTTTCCGGTTAAAATGAGGACAAATACAAGGAAAAGGCCACTTAACTTCGATAGAAGTCCCCCCTACACTTAAGATAAACATTGTCCTCAATGTTTAAGCATGTGGGAGTAAACTCCCCTACACTTAGGACATTGTGCACTTTGTTTAAATCTCGCTAAGGAAGAGACAACTAAAGAGATTCCTATTTTAATATTGAGAAATATAAAATAGTGAATCGAAAAGAGTTTAGGATAGAACCGGGAAGAAGGGAACACGGAATCACGGTTCGTCAAAAGTCATCAAGAGTGTGTCTTTGAAGCTCTAATCCCAGCACATGATAAGAAAGAAAGCAAGAAACACCACGGGGCTCCCCCTACACTTATGGTGAAAACAGGTAAAGATAGATAATTGGGTTGCCTCCCAAAAAGCGCTTGTTTTTGTTGACCGAGTCACGAGCCTGACTCGTCCCCGAATTAAATGGTACATGGGGAAGCCTCGAATGTGATACCGGGATCAAAGACCTTGTCCTCGTTCCCGGTGGACATTAACAAAGGGGAGGCGGGGGAATAAGTCTTAAATGGGGGAAAGGTCCGCTCAACATACGAGAGGTATGTGAGGTAATGATCCACGGGAGGTGGGGTGGGTAAAGGAATCACATTGTCATCCCCTAAAGACAATGGATGCTCAGCAGCAAGCGGCAAAGCCGTAAGGTCATCAATTAGAAAATCATCAATGACACCCCCCGGGTCAAAGCACTCATCCTCATGAACGTGAATCTTTTCGATTTCTTCATCATAAATAGGTGCGTCAAGCCAAGGTTTGTCGTTCCCATCATTGAGGATTTCAGAAACTCGCTCGAAAAGATCACGATCAAGTACGAAACCATCATTCATTTGTGGGGATTGTTGATAAGTTAAATCCGCACGAATGTGGTAAACGTAATTCTCAGTGGAGGAGTGTTGATTAGGTAACTCCTCGAGAATAGGATGATTGGTAAAGTGAGTTGGTTCGTCATTATTATGAAAAATAAGACGCTCCAACTCATCAAGTTCGGCATTGATGTTGGAAAAATCGACCTCGCTTGTAGGAAGAAGCGGAGGTAACAGAGCTAGCTCTCGTTCGATAATTTCCGCAATCTCAGGCTCGAATTGGAATTCATCATTAAAAACAACCTCATCCTTAATTTCAGCAAAAGTAGTAAGATCACAAACCTCATCAAAGAATTCTTCAAGACCAAAATCACTAATCTCACTCAACGAATCACTATCCGTAGACGCATTGGTGTTATCAAGAATAGGAGTAGTAATCTCAGAAGATGGGTGGAGATCATTGACATCATCCTCGTCATCATCATAATAGTATGGATACACCGGAGGAGGAGTATAAGTCTCAATATTTGATATTTGCTCCTGTCGATGATCCTCTTGACGTTTCTCGATGATCTTGTTGCAAGCTTCTTGAAGTTGTTGACTTAGTTTAACAAGAGTGTTCCATTGTTCATGGGAGCGCAATTGTTCGAAGGAGGGTTGATGATCGATGATGTGCTGTGGGGGTTCAAAATGTTGAAAACCTGAATTATAGCATGATTGTGGCTCATAGTAGTTCATTGGTTGAGAAGAATTATAAACCGGATTTGGTTCATAATAATTCATTGGTGAAGAAAATTGAGGACACGGATTTTGCTCATAATAATTCATTGGTTGACAATAAGAAGAATCATGAGGACCCCCACAAGTTTGGCAAGAAGGGTAAGGAGAAAAGTCGGGTGCGTCTTGTGGATAGTTATTTTTATTGTCATAATTGTACCCCGGTTCTTGCCCGTGATCATACGGGTATTGAACCGGGCACGAAACATGCCAATGAGAATCGCTTCCACAATAGATGCACGGGGAAAGAGTAGGTGGGTTCAAAAATGACGAATTAAGTGAGTGGCACAAAGGACAAAATCCTGGTATTAATTGTGTATCTTTGATATCGTTTCCGCACCGCTCACATGTACACCATTGACAAGAGTCGTTCCCGTACAATCGTCTCCCACAACCGACGCAATGGACATAAGAATCCATAAAGAAAGATAGATGAGCAAGAAGAATATTTTTGGTGCAAAACTTTGAAAAAGAAATGCTTTTTATGATTTTTCAAATGTTTTTGGATTTTTGAAAATTTTTGAAACGAAAAATAACGTTCACAAGTGAACGGGTCCCAAAAGCCAACGCGTCTCTCACAAAAAACCGTTAATCCTCACGAAAAGAGCCGGCAGCGGCGCCATTTGAAATTAAGATTTTACTAGTTGAAAAAGTTCGTTTTCTCGGTATCTTCTCGAATTGATCACGGTTCAAAGTGCGACTCAGTTGTTCTTGGTGGCAAATAAAATGGTTTGGTTATCTATTCTACTTAAAAGGTAAATGCACAAAATAAAGACAATAAACTAAAAGCGATTAATTAATAAAAACAAGACAATTTAAATAGCCAAACGTAATTTAAAACGAAACAATTAATAAAAATAAATCTAAAAGACGAAATTAACTATCGACTTGAAAATCAAGTTTACTAAATGAAAAAGGAGAAAATAAAACTAAAATGGTACTTTAAAGCTAAACGAGGCAAAACCTTAAGCGGGTACTAAATAAAAGATAAAACTTAAACTTTATGAAAAAATATTAATTTTAAAATTAGACGAAAAATTCAACTAAAAATACGTAAATAAAATCGGAACAACTTTTAGATTAAACTAAACGATTACGGAAAAAAAATAATAAATAAGCAAGCTAGCAGCCAACTAGCTCAAGCTAGCAAGCTACTAGCTTAAAAAGCTGGGAAAATAAGGTAAGCTAGCAAGCTAGCATGACACTTCTTACTACCATCGCAGTGTTTATATTGTAAATCCATCGGAATGTTAATGTTAGTATCGGAATGTTGTTTTTGTGTCGCAATTTTTTTTTTTTTTTTTTTTTTTAAACTATCGAAATGTCTAAAAAATAAAAACTGTCGGAATAACTAAAGTACCAAAATCCATCGGAAAGTGGCTATAGAAAATTGGGCAGCATTTCGACTTAAAGAAACCTTAAACTCCGTCGGAATATGCGATCGCAATGAGCGATCGCAATCCCGATCGGAATAAGGGGGATGAAACACAAGCCATCGCAAAGTAGAACCCACAAGGGTTATTGCGATGGAACATAAGCTGCCCGTCGGAATGTGGTAAAACCCCAATATTGCGTTGAAAACAAGCAATAATCCGAAAATGGAGATAAGCACACTAAACCAAAACTTGAACAACTTAATAAGCAGAAATTTGAAAGCTTTTAAAAGACGAAATTCATAAACTTTATAAAAACACAAAATAAGAAAACAAAATAAGCAAACTTTAAAGAGACTAACTTTTTAAGAAAACTAAAAAGCAAATAAGCTAAGTACAAAATAAGCCAATAAGATTGTCAAACTTATAGCTTATTTCATACGAAAACTTATATAGAAGTAAAAAGGTGAACTTTTTACTCAAATAAGCAATATGATTAAGCAAAACCAAAACTTAATCCGAACCAAAATCAAATCAAAAACAAGAAAAGTAGGATGAGAAAGATAAATAAAAGCTTGATAAAAGGGAAATTAAGATCCAACAATTAAATTAACTTACTTGGAATTAAACGGTACGAAATTTAAGACATGAAATTAAAGTGACAAGAAATTAAAAGGTACAAGTAATGAAAATGATGGAAAGACTAATTTTGTCAAAATTAGCTAACACATGAAAATGAACTAGCTAATGGCTATTTATAGTGGTGATTAGGGAGGGGCTTAGGAAGCTTCCTCCCTCTTTCCTCTTTTCCTTAATTGCGCACTTAAGTCCCCAAGCTTCTTTAATCTTCTTAAATCTTCTTAATACTTGGACTTTGTGACTTGTCTTGGGATTTCTTTTGAACTCGTCTTGAGTTTTCTTCATAAATAAGACTCGAGTTCTTCGGCTTTTAGTAAACTTCCGTCTTTGACTTTTTCTTCGATAAATCTTCAGAATTGGTCTTGGACTTCCGTTCTTTTTCCACTTTTGATCTTTCGACTTCGTCTTTCGTCTTTTTCTTCGATAAAAGCCCGTGAATGCCGTGTTTTCTCCACTTTTCACCTTTTCGTCCTAAATCACAACAAAAACACAAACCACGCATAATTCCGACATAAATGACATAAAATACACGTTTTGGCTCGGTTATTATTGCAATTAAGTGGTAAAAGGATGGGTGTTTTCACACCTATCAAGTCCTAACGGTGTAACCAAGACCATCAAATCAATAACCCCTCCTAATAGACAACGATGTTAAAAAATTAAGTTGACAAGAAGGATCGATAAACACGGTTTTATAACGGTTTTGAACATGAGACTTATTACCAAGACTTTTATATGCCCCCTAACGGAAGGGCCTTATTATCTTTGGTTTACCTCCATCTTTTATTCAACTTCGCCATGAAGCTTTTATTATGACTTCGGTCTTGCCTTGCCTTTTATTATCCGCCTCATCGGTGGTTTTATTAGCCAAAGACGTATATCCTCACGCTAAAGCGAATTTTGGATCTTTAAAGCTTCGAAGATTAAGTCTTGATTCACTTTCAATTTTGCATAGATTTTTCGGCCTTGTGGGGCTTCAAATTGTTTGCTAGATTTAGGTGAGCACTTGAAATCTTATTAGTGGGTGAAGCTTTCGATTATTAGGGTGCCAATATTTCAAAACCGTGACGCTGGCGATACCTTAATGTCTTCCCAATTTAATTACACGGAAGCTACTAGAAAAGACTAGAAACCCAACAATCCTAACTAAACCGCTAAGTCAATATTTATTAAGCAAAAAATATTTACATGCGAAGGGAGAATAAGCAAACAACGAGAACACATGAGTTTTTGAAAGAATACGAGTACTCTACGTTTAGCATAGTAACTTATAATTAACTCTATCATTTCTCGTCCTCATTTAAGAGACTTAGCCTAATGTATAGTTAAAGAATCAAAGCTAAGTGCTCAACACGCACGGTCGAGTCAAAAATTACTCTTATTCTCGCCATCGGAAAATCTACATTCGTGTGTTAAACACTTATAAAATATGAGAAAAATTTTAAAATTTGGCCATTTTTAGCCTTATTTTGCAACAAAACAATAAACAAAAAGATAAACTTTGGAAAGCGTGAAGGTTTGGCAAGGCAAGTATCTATTCACCCCCCATACTAAAGTTAAACATTGTCCTCAATGTTTCGAGTCTAGGGGTGCAAACACCCCCATACTAGAGACGTAGTCGAATGCCTAATCTAGCATGGAAAGGGTGTAACCAATAAATTAATAGCCGTTTATGAAGTGTGCTAAAAACCTAAGGTTAGAACAATCAAGAGGATATATCATTTGGATATTGAGAAAGTCTTCAAAGCAAACGATCGAGTGCCCCATAAAACGAACACGAGAGGCTCTAATCGTGAAGATCATGATCTAAAAACCACAATGCACAAACAACCACGAAACAAAGGTTGGAAGGGCACAAATCCCCTCACATTAAGTTAACTAAAAAGCAATAATATGTACATGGATAAGCATGGGTCTCCCCAACGAGGCACCTTGTTTTTGATAACCGAGTCAAAAGCTCGACTCGAATCCCCATAAATGTGATCATTTAGGAATAATCATGGTGTGGTCAATTTTTGGTGGGGCTTACATGATAAACAAGGCCCAAAAACAACCGGTATTAAGGACTAAGTCCTTTGATGGTGCAAAATACCGGGATCGAAGATGACGTTCTCATTTTCATTGGAAAAATAAATCAACGCCACTTCATCAATAGTCAACAAAAACACAAAGAGTTTCAAGAAAATAGGTGAGAAGAAATAGAAGGGTGGGACAATGGGTAAGTCATGAAAACATTGAGCTACTCGAGGTAGACTCTCACCAATCAAATGAAAAGATTTTCCATTTATTGCATCGTTGGAAGACCGAGATTTCCCTATATAAGCAATTCCTGTTGGGAATAAATTAAGGCCAGATCACTTGAGCGCTGACAAGAACAATTCAAGCGTTGACAAGAGCAAAGCAAGCGCTGACAGCTCAAACGTTGACAAGTTAAAGTCAAGCGTTGATACATTGAAGACAAGCACTGATGGAAGATATAATCTACACGTTTATTATATTCTAGAATACTTCTAGTAAGGATAGAAACGACAATGTATTTTCTATGTTTATCTTTACCTAGAATAGCTGATACGTAGCTTATTGTACAAGGCTTCTTATGTCTATAAAAGAAGGCCTTTAGGTTAATGTTTGATATAAGTTTTACATAAGTTTTCATTCGTAAACATCTTTCATTGTAAGCAAGTTCAACATTCATAATCAAAGTGAAAGTTTGTTTACATCTTGTGTGTTCTTGTTTAAGTGTTAAATTCCGCATAACACTTAGATTCATAAAGCATATACAAAGGTTTCTCTACGTGTATTACTTGATCTAATCTCGTATACACAAAGCTAATCGATCTAAGTTTGGGATCAACAAGTGGTATCAGAGCTTGTTGAGAAACTTTTGATCTTTGAAGAACACCAGAACCCTAAAAACACCAAAAATCCTAATTTTCTCAGAAACCCTAACAACATCATGTCTGAAGCAATAACCTCCTCCTCCTCAGCCTTACCTAACATCAAGATTCCCATGCTTGATGCAACCCACTTTGACTTATGGAAGTTCAACTTTGAACAATATCTGGGGATCTATGACTACACACTCTGGGAGATTATTGAATATGGAAACTCATTCAATAAGGCTCAAAAGATTCTTGATGCCATTAGTCAAAGAACAGCTGTTGAAGGATGCCCTGAAGAGGATAAGAAAGAAAAACCTAGAGATGGTAGAGCTGTAGGTGCTGAAGATATTGCAAAGAAAAGGGTTGACATGAAAGCCCTAAATATTCTGAAAGTCTCTTTGGGACAAGAAAACCAGCACAAATATAGAGGCTATGAGTCTGCTAAGGATCTTTGGGAAGCGCTTGAAGTTGCATATGGTGGCAATGCAGACACTAAGGAAGAAAAGAAAAAGCAACTTCTGCATGAGTATGCTGTCTTCAAAGCTCAACCCAATGAGAAATTGAGTAGTGTGAGAAGCAGGTTGCTTGACATCACAAGCAAGTTGTCCTTCATGGGGACACAAGTTGGTGATGTTGACACCAATGCTACCTTTCTTAAAAGTCTAGGTGAGGCATGGAAGATTGAGGCAAGATCTATTCTTGCCAACAATACTTACAAGAGCTCCTCGTTTGATGACATCTACAACAAACTAAGACTATTGGAAGATGAAACTCTTTCAGAGCATGGAAGCAAATCTAGCACCAGCAACATGGCCTTCTTCTCTCATAGTGAAGGTCAATTCAATCTGAAGGACTCTTATATGCATCCAGTTACTAGATCATCATATGTCAGCGCTGGAACAAGTCCTGTCAACGTCTCTTTTTCAGACGCTGACACATTCAAGAATGACTCCCCAAGAGTTAAACCTGCTGGTTTGGATTTGGATACTGTTTGTGCTTACATTGCTTCTTTGCCCAATGGTTCAGTGATTACATATGAGGACCTTGAGCAGATAAGTGATGAGCACTTGGAAGAGATGGACATCAAGTGGAACATGGCTCTTGCTAGTATAAGAGCAAATAGGTGGAACAGAAGGTTCAAGAAGAAAATGACCTTCAATGCTAAAGACACAGCTGGATTTGATAAATCCAATGTTGAATGCTACAACTGTCATCGCATGGGGTACTTCATGAGGGAATGCAGATCTCCTAGAAGATCTAATGCTGGTAAACCCTCAAGTCAGGTTGTTAAAGCTCAGGATTCCAAAGCCATGGTTGCAGTTCAAGGAATTTATGGTACAGGATGGGATTGGAGCTATCTGGCTAAGAATGCTGAAGAGGATAAAGCTTTGGTTACTGATATTAAAGAAGAAGAGCATGTTGAATATGCTCTCATGGTACACTCCTCCTCTTCATCTGATAATGAGGCATATGATGATGCTTTTTGTAGCAAAGGTTGTAGGTTAAACAATGAAAGACTTAACAAAGAGGTGTTAAAACTAAAAGATGATATGAGTACTGAAAGGTGTAAATTGTCTAATTACCAACTAGCTCTTACTGAAACTGAGAAAACCGTTTCTAAATACAAGAAAATGGAATTTGACTTAAAGGATAAGATCAATATCTTAAAACATGAGTTAGAGGGTAGTATGGATGTTAGAAACATCATGACAAAGGTTAATAGAGATCTACAGGCTAAGTTAGATGATGCCATTAAGAATAAAGATAATGTTGACCTCAAAATTCAAAGATTTGATAGAGCCCCCAAACCCTAGGAGACTGTGTAGCTAAACAAAGGGATCCTAAGGACATGACTGGGATTGGGATGAATAATTACTCTCTGGTTCCACCACCAGCTGGTGACTTCTATGGTGTCCTTAGAAAGGACATGTCTTGGACTGGTATACCAGAATGCCAAGAGGAGGAATTCATTCCTCCACCAAGAGTTGTCACTCCAGTTGAAGAGTATCAACAAAAACTGACTGACCTAAATGAGTGGAAGAAAGCTAACCCTACTTTATTTGTTAAGGGAGGTTTGCTATGTGAAAGTCCCAATGAATCACCACCCATTAAGGTTACTCACCCAATCACTGGTAAAGCTGTTGACCTAGGCTCAAACACTGTTAGAAGACCTACCATTAAATATGCAGAGATGTATAGGAATAATAGGTCACCCAAGAGCCAAGTTAGCAATCATGGAACAGGTTTCTTCTCTTCTAGACCTAAAGTTGTGTCTAAGAAAGCCTGTTACACTTGTGGTAGCTTTTCACATTTGGCATACAAGTGTGTCAACGCTCCCAAATCCAGCGCTGACAGGAACAATTTCAGCGCTGATAGGAAGAAAGTCAACGTTGTTAGGAAGTGAAACGTTGTCAGACCCAAACCTTGTGTGCAGCAAAGTCCACAAGTGATTAGACCTGCCCCATTCTTTTCTAGAAGGTCTAACACTCATGGACAAAGACCATTTCAAAAGACAAACACCTGGTCAAATAGGTAATGGGTTCCTGTAGCAAACCCTAGGTTCAACGCTGACAAGGGTAATTTCAGCGTTGATAGGACAAATTCTAACGCTGACAGAAACGTGACCAGACCTAAATATTTGCAGCCACAAGGTAAGGGGTCTAAAGCTTCTTCAAGCTTAACATGGAGACCCAAGAAAGATCAAAACCATAATGATAATGGGATTTCAATGACTTGCAATAGATTTAATTACATTTCAAAGGTCATTACAAAACCTATTGGGGTTAACTGGGTATTTCATCCTAAATAGGATGAGAATGGGGTTGTTGTGAGAACTAAGTCTGTTCTTATTGAACAACCAGATGAATCCAAGTCTTTTAAGACTTGGGTTCCCAAAGAAAACTAATTTGTTTTCTTTATGTGCAGGGCATTCAAAGACAGATCAATGATTATGGATATTGGGATAGTGGATGCTCAAGGCACATGACAGGGAAGGAAGACTATCTGACGAATTTCACCCCTATTAAAGATGGTGACAAGGTATACTTTGGAGGTGGTTACGGTACCATTACAGGCAAAGGAACCCTTCTCACCAATAATCTGCGTTTTGAGAACGTCTTCCTGGTAAAAGAACTTGATTATAATCTGTTTAGTGTATCACAAGTATGTGATAACAAAAATAAAGTTCTTTTTACTGATACTGAGTGTTTGGTGTTAAGTAAGGATTTTAAGATCCCTGATGAGAAATATATTGAGTATAGAACACCTAGGCATAAGGACATATATAATGTGAATTTAAATGGGATTAAAATGAATACAAATATGTCTTGTTTTTATGCTAAGGCCTCAGTAGATGAGAGTAATTTGTGGCACAGGAGACTAGGGCACATAAATTTTAAAAATATAAATAAACTTGTGAGGCTTGGTTTAGTTGATGGTTTGCCTGAGAAGGCCTTCCACAATGACCACTCTTGTGTTGCATGTCTTAAAGGCAAGCAGCACAAGGTCTCATTCAAGTCCAAACAGGTGCATACTAGTTCCAGACCTCTTCATATGCTTCACATGGACCTCTTTGGTCCAACAAATATAGAGAGTTTGAATGGTAAGTCATATTGCTTTGTTGTCACAGATGACTTTTCTAGGTTTACTTGGACATTCTTTCTAGCTATGAAGAGTGACACAGCTGATGTTCTTATTGATTTTATCACTCAGATTGAGAAAAGGTCTGGCAATGAGGTTAAAATGCTTAGGAGTGATAATGGTGGAGAATTTAGGAACAAGAAGCTAGATGATTTCTGTGCCAGGAAAGGAATTACTAGGCAATTTAGTATTGCTAGAACCCCACAACAAAATGGGGTTGCTGAGAGGAAAAATAGAACCCTAATTGAAGCAGCCAGAACAATGTTGGCTGATGCTCACTTTCCTATAGCCTTTTGGGCTGAGGCTGTTAATACAGCTTGTTATGTGCAAAATAGAGCATTGGTTAACAAAATTCAGAACAAAACACCTTATGAGTTACTTTGGGGAAGAAAACCTAATATTGGTTTTCTCAGACCTTTTGGTTGTCATGTAGTAGTATTAGATACTAGTGATGCCTTAGGGAAATTTAGTGCAAAAGGTGATGAGGGCTATTTCATGGGGTATTCAGTCCAGAGCAAGGGTTATAGGGTTTATCTTAAAGAGGACAAACATATAGTTGAGAGAGTACATGTTAGGTTCTTAGAGAATAAACCTAGTGATCCTGAAAGTGGTCCTAATTGGTTGTTTGATTTGGAACCCTTATCTAGAACTTTAAATTAAATGCCTGTCACTAATCCAGACATTGTGAAGGTAACTTCAAATGTTGTGGAGGAACAAGTTGTTAATGTTTCAGATACACAGTTTCATGAGAAGGTTGGATCACAAGCAGAAAAGGCATCTCCTACATTTGAATATGTCACAATTCCCATTTGGACAGATGCTTTTGCTGCTGCTGCTGCTGGACAAGAAAATGGTGGTTTCCAAGTACCACCAGATACAAACATGCATGGTTCTTCAGGCGCTAACAAAGGCAAATCTAGCGCTGACAAGACCAATTCAGACGTTGATGGCTCAGACGTTGACAACAACAGTTCAAACGTTGTTAGCCCAAGCGCTGACAAACAAGGTTCAGACGTTAACAACACCTTTGCACATCTTTTCTCTTCCACTTTTGAACAAGGTGAACCTTCCAATTCTTATGAAGAAGGTCATCCTTATGTTGATATAAGAGAGTCTGATGAAGAAGATATTGGCAACATGGAGCGTGAGGTTGAGGACACCAGACTTTTTGAAGGAGGGGTTCTCACTTCCACAATGAAGAATCACCCCACATCTCAGATCATTGGTGATATTATGACTCCAGTTCAGACTAGAAGATCTCATCAAGGTCTTGGTGGGTTTATTGCCAATATACACAAGAAGGTTGATACCCCTCTTGTGCAAGCATGTTTGTTTGCATGTTTTCTGTCACAAGAAGAACCCAAGAAAATATTTGATGCTCTCAAAGAACCAAGTTGGGTGGAAGCAATGCAGGATGAGCTTCACCAGTTTGCAATTCAGGATGTTTGGGAGCTGGTTGATTGTCCTAGATATGTCAGATCTATAGGGACAAGATGGGTTCTCAGGAACAAAAGAGATGAAAGAGGAATTGTGGTCAGAAACAAGGCAAGGTTAGTGGCTCAAGGTTATACACAAGAGGAGGGGATAGACTATGAGGAGGTCTTTGCACCAGTTGCAAGGATTGAAGCTATTAGGATTTTTCTAGCCTATGCCTCCTGCATGGGCTTCACAGTCTATCAAATGGATGTCAAGAGTGCTTTCTTGTTTGGCACCATTGTTGAGGAAGTATATGTAATGCAACCTCCTGGTTTTAAGGATCCAGAGCATCCAGATAAAGTGTATAGAGTCAAAAAGGCTATGTATGGCCTTCATCAAGCCCCTAGAGCATGGTATGGTACTCTGTCTACCTATTTGGTGGACAATGGATTCAAGAGGGTCACCATAGATCAGACACTATTTACAAAGAAGAAAGGCAAGGATGTGTTGCTTGTGCAGGTCTATGTTGATGATATCATTTTTGGGTCTACTGATCCAAAGATGAGTGAGGATTTCTCCAAGCTTATGACAGACAAATTCAAGATGAGTGTTATGGGGGAGATGAACTTCTTTCTTGGTTTACAAGTTCAGCAGAAAGAGGATGGTATCTTCATCTCCCAGGACAAATATGTTGCTGAAATCTTGAAGAAGTTTGGCTTTTCTCCACATGAAAAGAGGGCTACTACTCCTATGGATAGAGAACACCCTTGGGGGAAGATTGGAGATGGGAAAGATGTTGATGTCAGGCATTATAGATCCATGATTGGATCCTTGATGTATCTTACTGCTTCTAGACCTGATATCATGTTTGCTGTGTGTGCTTGTGCACGCCATCAAGTGACTCCCAAAGAATGTCACCTTTATGATGTGAAGAGGATCTTTAGGTACCTAAGATGCTATCCTAATCTTGGTTTGTGGTACCCAAAGGATTCACCATTGGAGCTGATTGCATATTCAGATAGTGATTATGGAGGTGATAAGTTTGATAGGAAATCCACAACTGGTGGATGTCAGTTTCCTGGGATTAGGTTAATATCTTGGCAATGCAAGAAACAAACAGTGGTGGCTAATTCTATAACTGAAGCAGAGTATGTGGCTGCAGCTGCATGTTGTGGCCAAGTGTTGTGGATTCAGAACCAGCTGTTGGACTATGGGTATAATTTCATGCATACTAAGATATTTGTTGACAATAATAGTACTTTATGCATCATTAAGAATCCTGTACATCATTCTAAAACTAAACACATAGAAATTAGACACCATTTTATAAGAGATTGCTTTGAGCAAGGTTTAATACAACCAGATAGGGTTGACACTGAGGAAAATATGTCAGATTTATTAACTAAACCTTTTGATGCTGGGAGATTTCAATACTTGGTAACAAGTATTGGAATGGTTAATCTCACATAATATGTGTTTTGGATTTTTTTTTTAAAAGTATGTACAGGATGATGCATTATTATTATTGGTCTTATTGATGATTTAGATTTTCCACTATATTTTTCTAACACTGAAAAAGGTTGCTTGAACGCTGATAGGTGTTTTTGCAACGTTGTCAGCAATATAATTGTCTAAACGCTGACAAAGCTTCCTTCAACGTTGTCATGTGTTATCGGGGCGTTGTCAGCAACAATGTTAGTTTTGTGGTTTTCAATCTAAATGTGCAGATGGTGTTAGCAGTATACCATTGGATACAGAGTTGCTTATGGATCAATGGAGAAGCATTTGGACAAGTTTTTATTTATGGATGATGGTTGGAATGTTTCATTCCTATCTTGACATAAATTTTTTATGTTCATCCATGATTTTAGCAAACTTTTTGTATCATAGTTTAAGGGGAGGTTTTAGGAACCTTTAGGATGTTTGGGTATCCATATGATACTTTTATCATAATTCTAGATTGTGTCCACAGGTGAGTATGAGTTAGTTTTACTAAATCATGAGGCACTGTAACATGCATAGTATATCAACTTTGCATGCTGCCAAGACATTTTTGGCCTAGAATTGGTTGTGGTCTGTTGGGAGACTTGGGAATGATTTTGATATGGGATTTACCTGGGAGTAACAAGGATTTTATAAGGTAACTTTGTTGTTAAGAATTTTGGTTAGCAAGGGACACTAGAGGACTGTTATGTCTATCTTGCTTATGCAAGTGTGCATAACTGGACAGTGCTTGCCGCCCTATGATAAATATCAGCTTTTGGTTATCTTCTCTAGGATAAATTACTTGTTAAGGTCATTTTTCACTTTTTAAAATATTTTTATTTTTGGACGCTGACAAGAATTTTCCAAGCGTTGTTGTGACCAAATTGGACGCTGACATGGCTTTAGGCAAACGTTGACAAGATTATAGCCGTTGGGAGTTGATAGGTTATTTTTTACCGTTGACACTCAATGGGACCTACCCAGTTGTTACTTTTTGACATATTTTCAAGCCGTAATTTTAGGAGTTGTTACTTTCATTTAATGCATGAGATAACTTATAACTTTTTCAATATTTTCATGATTGATTTTTGAAAATCTTTGCCTATTTTTGGGCCAATCACATGCATTCTTTCTCTCCTATAAATTTGGCTCCTATTTTAAACAGGGTATCTATAATTCTTGTCTAACAATTTTCTCTTATCAACTTCATCTTCTACACTTACAAATTAACAGCTTTCATCCATGGCACCAAAGTTTAACTCAGCAGAATTGGCATTGGGGTTCAGATCACAACACAACATGATTGCTTATCTTGAAGCTGATGATGCTCTGTTTCCCCAATACACACAAATGGTGGCGTATTTGAACGCATCCCCATTAAGGTATGCTCTTTCTCATGCACCACTCATTCCAGTCACACACATTAAGCAGTTTTGGAACACTGTTAGTTCCTCAACCGTTAATGGAGTGACCACATTAACTTCTATTGTTCATGGGAGGTCTTGGGTGGGTACTGAGGCTTTGGTACGCCAAGCCTTTCATCTTAATGATGTTGATGGTATAGTCACCCTTCCCATAAATGAAATAGAACAAGGGCTTAGGGCTTTGGGATATCCTTTTCCTGATGAAGGTACTCTTAACAAGTATCATAAGCAGGAATTTCCCCCAGCCTGGAAGTACCTCATACACGTCCTCCTTCAATGTTTGAGTCCCAAATGTACTGTACACAATGAGATCAATAGATCCATTGCTAGTGCTATTGTGTGCATTGCAACAGGGCAAAAATAAAACTATTCTAAAATGATTTTTGAAGGGATGTGTAAAAACAAGGGGACAAAAATGACTTTAGCTTATCCCCGTTTTCTGCAAATGATTTTTGATGATCAAGGTTATTGCTCAAGGGATCACAATGATTTTTATAAGATCCCTGAGCAAAAGAAAGCTATTTTTATGAAGATGGATTCACCACCCCATAGAGACTTACCTTTAACCCCAGCCATGCTTGCTGTTATTGCAGCAGCACAACCTCAACCAGACCCACAACCCCAACCAGACCCCCAACCTCAAATTGACCCTCAACCACAACTTGAACCCATTCCTGAACCTTTACCTCACCTGAACAAATGCAACTTGACCAAGAACCCTTTGACGCTGACACATCAAATGTTGGCGTTGATGTGCCTATTTCCAACGTTGACACACAACCTTCACAATCCCAAACACCCCTTAACCAACCCACATCTACCCATTCTTCCACACCATCTTACA
Source organism: Glebionis coronaria (assembly GCA_025667525.1). Taxonomy (NCBI): domain Eukaryota; kingdom Viridiplantae; phylum Streptophyta; class Magnoliopsida; order Asterales; family Asteraceae; genus Glebionis; species Glebionis coronaria. The sequence continues at coordinate 161,865 of JANFOE010000658.1, read as the reverse complement.
CACCACCTGAATATAGGTTGATGAAACGCCAAAGGACTACTGGAGTGTTCTCCTCTGGTGGTCCTAGCCATGAAGCAGAGAGAACCACCACCACAAGTGTGGCTGGTGACCTGGATGAGGCTGGGACTATTGGTTCTGGCTTAGATGCTGGCCAAGGCAGTCCCACCATCATTAAGTCCTCATCCTTGCCCAATGAATCTGACTTGGGAGGTCAAATTCCCATTTTAGAAGAGGGCAGACTGGAACCAATGACTCTTATGGAATTGATGGCAGTCTGCATTAGGTTGCAACAGCAAAATGCAGACTTAGTACAAATTGTCAGCTCTCAAGGCCTTGAACTCAAGCACTTGAGGGAGAGGATTGTTGTTTTGGAAAGTGATCGTGTTAGAAGGGGTATGGAGGAGTCTTCCAAAGGGGAGGAAGATCAAATAAATCTGAGTGATAAGGGCAGCCAGGATGGTCAATCAATGGATGTTGCTGAAGCTCTTACAACTTTGAAGAAACAAACAGGTTTTGATACGTCCTTAATATCTCCCACCAACCTAAATTTATCACTTACAGCTATGTTGAGAGAGGTTACACAAGGCGCTGAGGGAAAATATTTGAGCGTTGACAAGACAAATTTGGACGCTGATAGAAGTATTTTGGGCGCTGATAGAAGAAATTTGGGCGTTGACAGACCTGCACATGAAGGTGATGTATCCCAGTCATCATCTATCATCAAGGAGTTTTCTACTCAGGTATTACCATCTACCTTACCAACCATTGCACCATCAGATAAGGGTAAGGGTAAATTGGTAGAAGAGATTGTTCCAAAGGATGCAGCCCAGGTTGAATTTGATAGAAGACTAGCTGCACAAATCATGGAACAAGATGAAAAGGAAAATTCACCATTTATTGTGCCTTCAGAAGAAGAAAGTGATGGAGCTAGCTCAGATTCAAGTGTGATGATTATAGAACCTGAAAGGCTTGAGTATGGTGATGAGCTTGCTAGGGAAAAGTTGAGAGAATTGAAATTGCAGGTTGACTTTGACATGCCAGAGGTGGTTCAAATGTACAATTCTTGGGAAGAAAGCTGCATGGATAATCCAGACTTGACCATTTCAGATCAAATATGGGGTTTGGAGCTTCTTCTTATAGTTCAGAAGGATTGTAAGGTAATTTTGAAACATAAGGCAAGCAATATTCTCTCAGAGTTAAAAAGGGATAGAAGGGAGCTCTACTTTATGTTGCTCAGATGTCATGGAGTTGGATGGACATATCAAAAGTTGAAGGCTTTGACATTTGATGAGTTGGAAAGCAGGGCTTATCCCATTTGGGTGAGAGTGCAGGAAACAAACACTCTCAGACTTCTTTCAGATGAAAGAAAAGAGCAACTTGCAGAAGAAATGGAAATCAAGAAAGCTATGATGATTCCTAGGCCAGTGAAGAAGGGATTTAAATTTGAGTTTCCAAAAGATATGGATCCACTATATCCAAGTCAAGCAGTTATAAGAAAGAGCCTCAAGCTCTCCCCATTAGAAGCTTCAGATATGGTGCAAGTGTTACCATTAGATTCCAGGAATCCAATTGTGAGCTATGAAGAAGATGAATGTGGGTTCTGGAAGATTGGCAGATTTGGCAAGGAGGTACACACTTTTACCACTCTCATATCTTTATTTGCAAGTTGTGATAGAGAAGACTTGGTGGACCTTTGGAGGTTGCTGGAGACCAAGTATGAGGCTGAAGCACCAACTTCAGCTAATGGAATAAAACTTTGGACCACATTCAAAAGAATGTATGGGCCAAAAGATGAAGATCCTGCAATATGGAAGGATCTTGAAGATGACCTCAGTGGTCTTCAATGGAGGTTGTATTCAGCTGCTGGTGTATACCATTTGAGTTCTACAAAGTTTGCTGAGTATCTACTTGTGGATGCTCAGTATTTCATATCCAAGGCTGTTTTGGAAAAGATGAAGGACACTCAGCTGGAGATAGATTATTCAAGTGACGTGGCAAAGGATTTGATCAGATTTATTCATTACCAATATGAGAAGATTTGTCAGACTCCTCCTAGTCCTTAATGCTTATTCAGAAACTTGATCATAAGAGTGGATATCAAGTTTAGGGGAGGATTGTTGGGAATAAATTAAGGCCAGATCACTTGAGCGCTGACAAGAACAATTCAAGCGTTGACAAGAGCAAAGCAAGCGCTGACAGCTCAAACGTTGACAAGTTAAAGTCAAGCGTTGATACATTGAAGACAAGCACTGATGGAAGATATAATCTACACGTTTATTATATTCTAGAATACTTCTAGTAAGGATAGAAACGACAATGTATTTTCTATGTTTATCTTTACCTAGAATAGCTGATACGTAGCTTATTGTACAAGGCTTCTTATGTCTATAAAAGAAGGCCTTTAGGTTAATGTTTGATATAAGTTTTACATAAGTTTTCATTCGTAAACATCTTTCATTGTAAGCAAGTTCAACATTCATAATCAAAGTGAAAGTTTGTTTACATCTTGTGTGTTCTTGTTTAAGTGTTAAATTCCGCATAACACTTAGATTCATAAAGCATATACAAAGGTTTCTCTACGTGTATTACTTGATCTAATCTCGTATACACAAAGCTAATCGATCTAAGTTTGGGATCAACAATTCCAGGATCAAATATCTCATCCTCGGTGGAGAAAGGGGAGGGAACATATGGGGCTTCCCCCACACTAAGTCCACACAAAGCATCGTCAAAAGGAGAAGACGAGCTTGTAGCACTCAATACACGTGGTGATGACGGAGTTAGAGTTGTAGAAAAGTCTTTTAAATTTAATTTAAAGTCTTTTCCTTTTTCATCTTTTACACTCTCCTTGTGAAAACCCGATTTAATTATGTCAAAAATATTTGGTGTATCTAAAGCAATGTTAGTCACACTAAAAATTCTCACATTTGAAAAGCGTTTTGGCAAAGGTGGTGGTAAGTTTTCAAATCTTTTGTCGACAAAGAAAACTCCCCCATCGGGATCAACGTATTCATCATCCGAAGAATCACTCGAGATTGGAATCACCGGCGGAGGGGACGGAACTTCATTTTTCTCAACAACTCCTAAAACTCTATTTGAAATATTTTTGCAATTGTTTTTGATGGGATTGACATTGTACAAAGATGTGATAGAATACACATGAGAAAGAGTGGAGTTTTGGGTTGCATTAATGACGAGTTCTTCCTCATTGAAACGAAGAGTGATTTTCCTTGCATGCACATCGATAAGTGCTCTCGAGGTATCCAAAAAAGATCGACCTAAAATTAACGGAACTTTAGGATCGATGGGAATATCAACAACAATAAAGTCTACAGGATAGTAGAACTTTCCAACTTTTACGAAGACGTCCTTGGCTACTCCACAAGCTAGAATCGTAGAATGATCGGCCATCTCGATTGACATTCTTGAAGGAGTGAGATTTGGAAGATTGAGCGATTTAAAAATCTCAAGAGGCATCAAATTAATACTAGCACCAAGATCGGCCAAGGCGTAGCATTCTTCCATGTCTTGTATAGCACATGGGATTAAAAACTTTCCAGGATCACCGACTTTTTGAGGTATGCGGCTTAGAAAAACCGATGAACAACTAGACGATTTTTGCAATTTATCTTTGTTATTAAACATACTTTTGAAGTTCGCGGCAAATCGAGGCATCATGACTAAGGCGTCGGCAAAACTTATATTAAAATGCAAGTCACGAAACATTTTCATAAAAAGTTCAAATTGATAATTATTTTGTTCTTGTGCCTTTTCCTTGTCTCGTCTTGAAGGGTAGGGTAAAGGTGGTGTGGGTTGGGGCATAGTAGGCATAGGCATCGACCTTGGAATCTCGGGTTCCACTATTGGTATTGGTTCAACCGTAGGTGTGGTTTGAGCGATACTTCGTGGGCTTGTAATTTGCTCCTTTTCAACCACGACCTCGGGTTCTTTCTCTTTTTCCTTCTCCATAGAAGTACTTGGACGAGAAATGGGTTCTTTGAAAGTTTTACCACTACGAGTAGTAATAACCTTCAATTCTCCTTTCGGGTTCACGATGGTATCACTGGGAAGACCACCCGAAGAAGAGGGCCTACACATGATAGCTTCAAACATTTTTCCCATTCGGTCTTCAAACTTAGATTGCCTAGCATCCGCTTTTAACAATTCTTGCTTAATCTCATGTTGACCTTGCTCCATTTTTTGTTGATTTTGTTGGAGTCTTTGAACATTTCATTCAATTTTATTAGCATGAGTTTTAAGTTCATTACCAAGTTCGGTTTTAAGCTCGTTTTTCAACTCGGATCTTAAGCTAACCATTTTACGTTGCATATTATCAAACTTAGCATCATTAGCCTTAGCATAATTCAAAAATTCTCCTTGAAGATTTTTGGTGTGATCGTTTTGAAAACCTAGAGTAGAAGTTTGAAAATCACGGTTTTGGTTTTGATTTGAAATTTGCCCATTTCCACTTTGATAATTACCCTTATTATAATTCCTTTGATTTCCTTGATAATTACCACCTTGGTTGTTGTTTCGATAGTTATTAGCATTTTGATTTGGTGGAGCTTGATTTTGGCGGGAACCTTGACCGATTTGGTTATAAGTTACCGTGGCTACATAAGCACTCGAAGTGTTACCATCCGCGGTAATGCACTCGGAAAGTTCATGAGCTCCACCACACGACAAACAACTCTTAGAAACCGCTTTAACTGAAGCGGATTTCGAAGCTTCTTGAGCTTTCCAATGGGACATAAGGCTAGCAAATCTATCAAAAAACCGATTTTCTTCATTTGCCTCATCATGTAAAGCATTAATGCTACGAGACGATGACGAGCCCAATTTGGCAACACTCGGTGTGTTACGAGGGCTATAAACCTTAGACCTATTCTCAATTATGACCAAAGCTTCTTCAACTGTTTTACACAAAAAATTACCACCCGCGGCGGCATTTAAATAATCTCTTTCATGATCATTAAGTCCATTGTAAAACGTGTCAATTTGGTGTAAATCGGAAAACCGTGATGAGGACATTCATGTAACATCTCCTTAAACCTATTCCAAGCCGTTGAAAAACTTTCATTTGATTCTTGTGAAAATTTAGAAATCTCATTTTTCAAATGCGTAGTCTTAGAGGGCGGAAAAAATTGGTTCACAAATTCCGAAACGAGATCCTTCCACGTCAATATAGAATTGGGTGGCTCTTTCTCTAACTAAATTTTAGCGGGCCCCGCTAAGGAATACGGAAAAAGCATCATCTTAATCGAGTCATTCGAGACATCCTTGAATTTGCACGTGGCGGTAAGACGATTGAATTGGCGGATATGGTTGTGGGGATTGTCCTTCTCATCACCACGGAATTTGTTGTTTTGGATCATCGACAACAAACCCGTTTTCACCTCAAAATTCTCCGCAAGGATAGCGGGAATCACAATAGCTTCTCCATAACCCTCGGTGGGTGCTTGAAGTAACTCCATCATAGTTCGATTTGCCATGGTTGGTGCTTCTAGTACAATGGGTTCGTCAATAGGAGACTCCTCACTAGAATGAGTTGGAGTGGGAGTTTTGTTCTTTCGTCTACGTGCACGTTTTGCTTGATTACGAGTTAGCATAAACGTCACGTACAACGAGGAGACGAGCAAAGAAGATTCTTTTTGGTGTTTTTAATTTTTCAATTTTTTTGTGGTTTTTGATGGTATTAACTTTTTTGGAAATTGGTGAATGTATTAAGTAGACAAAAATCTACAAATCTCCTCCTTAATCAAATCTCTTGATTAAAGAAGCCTCAAGGAATGAAAACGATCACGTGGAGTGAACGCCTTCGATGACTTTAGAACCATGGTGGAACACCAAATCATTCAAGAGGGTTTAATCAATAGAAACCAAGAAAATATATATGATATGTAATAATACTTTGGGCGGCAAAACCCTCGATTAGCTCTCAAAATAAAATACTCACAAGCAAGCGGAGGAAACGAGGCGGCGCGAAGCACTTAAGAGCCTTTTTCCTTTAGGTCGTGAAATACAACCGCCTTATACCCACCTTATAGTTTGTATTTTTCAAAATCGAGCTTCTCGAAAGTATTTATCTATTTTTGCCTTTTTCTTTGGTTTGAGATTCGAATACAATGATTGGGTAATGACCTCCCAAGTCAAGGTTGTGATTGCTCACGTATTTGGAGTACTTGTGAATTTATTGTTCTACGTATACAATATAGTAATAGTATTCACACAAAAACCGAAAAACGATAATACGTATTAGTAGAGTGCTACTAAAACAAATACTAATTATGGCTATTATAAAAACAACAATGGTTCAATCAAAACACAACACGCCTCCCCGGCAGCGGCGCCAAAATGATTAGTAGAGTTTTTACTACCCTTTAGGAAAAGAGCAATAAAATAGGGCAAGTATGCACGACGATTTAGGAAAACCGTGTGTGAATGACCCTAAGTGTGAGTTCGTTCTCGAGGAGGCACGTGTGTTGTGTAATGAATTGATTTTGATTGATGATTTTATTGTTAAGAAGAAAAGAAAGGAGAACCAAGAGAGAAAAGACGGTTACGAAGACGGATCGAGCTAAGACGAAAACGCGTTCACGTAAAACCGTAAAAACTACAAATTTAAAATTCTAAAAACCTAAAAATTAATTAAAAGCTAAAAGTAGTCTAAAATAATATAAATAAGAATAAAAATCCAATAAAAATATTTTAAAACCTTTTATTAATAAAATATTCAATTTTAAATGCTAATTAAGCCTTAAAATTAAATATAATTAATCAAAATGTCCAAAATATGATTTTATTGAACAAATAACTTACTTATATTATCTAAAGACTAAAAAGTATTTTTCCTAATTTTTAAAAACTATTTATCTATTTTTAAATTACTAAAAACTATTTTAAAACTAAAATAATTATAGAAAATAATAAAATAATGCTAAAAATAATTTACCAAATTTAAAAATCCTAATTTACTCTAATGAACAGAAGAAAAATGAAAAAGTTTGAAAAATATTAAATTTTTCACTAAATGACAAAACTAGTTTAAAATAAAACCCTAATTACTTAAATTAATTCTAAAAAATAAATAAAAGATGAACAGTAAAAACTTTTTATACCAAAACTCTTAAAATAATATTCTAAGTCTAGGAAAAATGTTTAAACTGAAAAATATTAATTTTTGCCACTAAATTCCAAAAACAGTAATTAAAAAGTTAATTAAAAATGCTATAAAACCAAAAAAATAGCAAATGAACAGTACAATAAAAAATAATTAAACAGAAAAATCCTAATTAAAATAAGAAAAATAAATAAATTGGTTTGAAGTCCTAACTCACAAATTTGAGCACTAAAGACAAAAAAAGAAGAAAACTGATAGTGACCTTAGTTTGGTTTTGTCTGCTAGTGTAGCAGGGGTAACAAGTGTGCTACCAGTGGGAAAGGAGTTCCCACTGCTAGTGTTAATTTCTTGGTCAGTAAGCCAATAAGCTCAGGAGAGCTTATTGCTAGCTTGTTCTTTGGACAAAAGGCACCCCCACACCAATTGGGTTGTGGGGAGTCTAAGTAAACACAAAAAACACCAAGTTACTTCACACAATCAAGCTCAAAATAGGCACAAAAGTTTCTGATTAAGCAACAATGTTTCTGATGAACAGTGACACTAAATTACTTGCACAAATTTGAATTTCAAAGCTTCATAACTTGCATACAAAGCAATAACATGGCATTAAAACTATAGCAAACCCTATGATGACCTATCTCCTTACAGATTTCCAAGTTTGAAGGCAAAATTTCTCAAAAAAATCAAGCACAAGAGCAGTTACTGGTTTTAAGCTATGTTGGCCAAATTTTAAGCATGCAACTTGTTCAAACTCTACCCAAACAGAAACCTAATACTAACATACAACCTAAAATCAACCCTATGAGTGATTGAAACAGGTTTAAGCCAAGATGCACTTCAAACAACCCTACTTAATCCTTAATCCAAACACCCCTTTAAAATCTGAAAATCAAACTTTTCAAAGCAAATCTTTTCAAAACCTAATCAAATTGACTCTAATCAATTCTAACATGCATTTTAACCTTAAACAAGCAACATCCAATCAGTTTAACAACACAATACCAGTTTTCATGCAAAATCATATAAAACTGAAACTTTTGAAAACTTAAAAGGGAAAGAAGGATTTTACCTTAAGGGACCTACATCCAGGTCCTTTAGTGGCAGCTTAGCCACCTCCAATCAGGTCCGGACCTGAGCTGACCCTTGAACAACAATCCTTCAGGCAAGCTGCTAAGAAAAATGAGCAACAAAATACAAACTTTCTGAAATTTTTTAAACCTTTCAAATCTTTTCACAAACCTTGAACCAATGAAACTTGAAACTTTGATACGTTTTAAAATAAGATCAAACTCAGAAATCCAAATTTCCAAGTCCACTTTCACTTCCTTGAAAGCTTTGGATTTCTGAAATTTTGACCAAATAAAAACCTTTTTGAAACCTTAAACACACAAGGTGTTTACAAATATGATATGGAACTCAGATTAATACTCAACAAACATTTACCAACTTTTAAAACTCATAAAAGGAATTATATTTTCTCAAAAAAAAACAACTTTATAAATACTTAAAAAGGGATTACAACTTTGGAGTAAAAATCTGGAACAAAGCCCTACTCACATTTTGAGAGGTGCTTATATAGGCACTAGTAGAACTATCTAGATACTGGAATAAACAAATAATAAACTGAAAACCCTAATGCATAAAAATCCGAAATTGCCCCTTGATTTTGACTTGGAATCTTGGTCAAGTTGATCATGTGATGTTGCCAGCTTTCTCCTTTTGATCTTGGACGTTGGAATGTGCTTGGGGACCAAGGACTACATCATAAACGTTCATCTTGTCCCTTCTTGGTATTGAGGAGAAAGTGACGGGTTGGGGACCATGGGGGAGGCCACATGGGTTGAGTGGTGGGTGGTTTTTTATGTGGGTTTTGGTGACAGAAGAAAAAATTAATGATCTGGAAAAGATAGGGCAAAAACCCTTTGTTTTGAGTTTGATTGAATCTGGGATTATTAGGGTTTATAGGGTGATTAATGGGAGTTTAATCCGTTTGGGGAAAGTTTAGTTTTTAAAAAATGTGTTTGGTGGGAAAGTTGGGAGGTTTGACTGGGTATTTGACCAGGTTTATTAAATAAACCTGGTGGGTTTGGGTAGGGTTAATGGACGGGTTGGTTGGGTAAGGGTTGGGTAAATGGGTATTCGGGTGGGTATGGTGAGGTGTCAAAGTCTGGTTGGGTGAGGAAGTTTAGTTGTTTGGTAAATTCAGTCCCCCATGTTTCTTCTTTCTTTCATGTTGTATAAACAGCTACCAAACTTCCATTCCTTTGATATCAACTTTGGAAAGTTTACATTTTTGGCACAAAATGTTTTCAAGCTTGTAAACAAGGACTTCAATCGAAATTTCTTCATTCTTCAAGGGCCATTCTTGTAATGTCTTCAAACTTTAGGGACCCTGTTCACATTTATGAATATTTGAGGGGTATAAAGTGTTAATCTTCAAAAGTTGAGGGACCAAACTTGACAATCTTCAATTCTTCAAGGGTATTTTTTGGAAATTCAAAACTTGGGCCCGGTTCATTGTGCGGCTTCGTTTCCCGTGTTCGTTTTTGAATGATTCTTGTGATCTTTTTGTCATTTCCTCAATATCCGCACCTAAAATACACAAGCAACAAACACGAGCATATATTTGGTATTTTTAATGATATTTTATGCATTTTAAGCCCGATTTGGACGATGAGACTATGTATAAAAGCAGTCTCATCATTGACATACGCTACAACTTCATCAAAGAGCAAGTGGAAAATGGAGTGATCGAACTGTACTTCGTCAACACTGAGTATCAGCTGGCAGATATATTCACAAAGGCCTTAGATCGAGGATGTATCGAGTTTTTGATCGAAAAGCTAGGCATGAAATCATTCTCACCAGTGACACTTAAGGAGTTGGCGAAAGAATCTGAAGAATAGTGGTGGTAAACTATTCTATAGTATCCTTTGATCGTGATCTTGTATATTATCGTATATAGTTAAACCACCAAAAGAAAAATACAAAAATATAAAACATATAAAAACCATAAAAAATATAAAATCAGGAAAATCCAAAAATATTTTTCATTTTAAAACGGTCGTGTCTTTTAGTACGATAATATTTACGGCCTTAGAAATGTCGATTAAAATTGACACGACACCATAAATAGAGTCCGTATAAAAGTTGTACATATTTTAAAACATGCCCATATGGTTTGTAGTTATTTCAGACTGCAACCCGCTTTTCGCATTAAAGTCACGTATTTCTTTTGAAAACGTTGGCTCACAACGAGAATTAATTTTCTTGTGCAAGGTTTACTTAAAAACCTTGTAAGGGATCAAGTTTACTTTATAACTTGGTCTAACACAAATTATTGTACGTTTTAGTGCACTTATTTTGTAAAAATAAGAGAAATCTTATTGCCACCAGAATCGTTCCATAAAATCACTAAACCGGAAAAGGTTTTCCTGGTTATTTATTCTCTTAAAAACAATGACTACAGCTCTTTAATTAGAAAACGGGTCCATGTTTAAGGGGGAGCAAATATTATATCTCTTGTGGAATTAAATTTGGTCTTCAAAAAGGGTTTTTAGAAAAATAAACCGTTCTTCGTCATCATTATATGCTAGGTGTGCCTTATGTGGAATATGGTTTGAGGAATAGGTTGTTTGCAATTAAGCGTTTAGAGTAAACGTTCGTGTTTGTGTGCGGGTTAGTACTTTGTTAAATCATTTGGTTTTCCAAGTGTTACTAACTGGGGGATTAATTTTGTAATTCTTGCAAACTAGGGGCCTAAAGTGTCAAGTGGTACAACTTTCATTGACCATAGTCAACTTTACCCCCCCTCCCTGTTCTTTCTTTTTCATCGCAACACACAAACACAAACTCTCTATGCCATTGTCAAAGCTTCAAAACTTTGAGTTATTTTGAGATAACCATCCGTTTACTTCATCTAGGTATTATTCTGTGTTGATATAATTATCATGTTTCTCATCTCATTCTATGCTTATCTCATTTATCATCTACACATAACAAACAAACCCCCAATTCATGATTTAATCAAAATTAGGGTTTATAGATTCTTGATGAAAATGAGTTTTAAGTGGTGGGATTCGTTCATCTAGCCTAGATATACATTGGTTTTACCCAGTTTTGCCTAAAACAGCTTCTAAGTTCCGTAATCAAACTCAACAGATTTGGCTTGTTAATATCGCCCAAAATACGATGAATGACTACGATGGCTTCTCATCCATTGATTGCGATGTCACCACTACAATGGGTTCGCTGCTATGGCACCATTACGATGGGCTCGTTGTGATGAGTCCATTGCGATGGCTTGTTGTGATGGACAAGTTGCGATTGGTCCGTTGCGATGGGTCCGTTGCGATGGGTCCGTTGCGATGGGTCCGTTGCGACGGGTTCAATGCGATGGACTCGCTGCGATGGCCTCAATAAGATCCCACTACGATGCACCGTTACGATGGACCAAAATTTGCAAGGTTGTTTAGACATGTTTAGCACTACGGTGGACTTAGTAGTGCAATGCCTTTGCTTTGAATGACTTTTAGATTGCGATAAGGGTTTACATTGTAACACATGTTAGGCTTGTGATGGACTTTCAGTATTGTTCACATAATTTGCATAACTAAGACTGATCTAATGGATTAGGCCTAGACAGCATTCCCATTTATTAGGCTATAAGAAAATTAGGGCCATTAAAATGAAACCAAGTTATATTGGAAATAATTAATTTTATGTCATAAGAATACTTGAAATGTTTCTTATTACAGAAGTTCATCTTATTTAATAAGTTGACAACTCTGTAAACAAAAGAGATACAAATTACTTATTCAATGTCTTGTGTTTTGTATCCAGGCCATGGAAGACAAAGTCTCATCATTGTCTAACCCTGAGTTCAAGCCTACTGAAATTTGGGTTGAGGATACTCCAAAAATCACTGAAGTTATGGTTGAAACTAAACCAAAGCCTACTGAAGTTGTGGTTGAAACTAAACCAAGACCTACTGAGGTTGTGGTTGAAACTAAACCTAGACCTACTGAGGTTCTGGTTATGACAACCAAGAAACCCAAATTTTCAAGGAACTAATACTAGGTCGTTATCTCCTTAGAATAAATTGTCTGTGGCAGATCTTTCATAATTCTAGGTGTGATTCTGAATGTATGAACTTAGTCCATATGAACTATGTCTATATCTTATTACTCAATCATATGTGGTGACATTTGTTGTGATTTATTCCCTATGCTTAGGATTTACATAGTTTATGAGATATATATATGTGTATATATCAAGTGTGCTTGTGTTTATCTAAAAGCAGGAAAATGTCGATAACCGAAGAAGAAAAAAACGACTAGATCTTATCCTTATTCCACTTAATGCTAGAATGAAACATGCACCAAACAATTTTCGTCTGAAAGACGATTTTGATCCTTCGTTGGCGGCATTCAAAATTGCAACGGACATCCTAGATTGTTCACCAATAAAGGATGCATTACATGTCACTGCATCAGTTCCTGAAGTATACATGCACGAATTTTGGGCAACAGCCACAATCACATAGGCAAAACAATTTTCAAAGAAGATTATCTCTTTTACGCTAAACAACAAAGACTTGACACTTGAATTGCGTCAATTTAGGCAACTATTCAAGCTTCCCAAGTTAGCAAAAGGAGAACACTTTGTGCCTGACCCAGATTCAGATGAACTGCTTCGAGTAATTCGAGAATTGAATTATGAGGGTGAAATTGGTTTTCTTTCTCAGTTTAACACGTCACATATTGGGCAACCTTGAAAAGCAATTGTCACTACTTTAGAAAAATGCCTTACTTCCAAGATTCGCGGATCAGACGCAATGAGACCCTCTCAGGCAATTATCTTTTGGGGTCTCTACACTGGATCTAAAGTAGACTATGCACTACCACTTTGGGAGGAATTATGTCATCAATTCACAAGTTCCAAGAGTAAAGCAGTGCATCTCCCATTTTGCAAGGTTCACAAAACTAATCATCAATTTCTTCATGAAGAGTGACCCAGATATTGATCCTCGTGGGAATTTCTTCTTTCATACTCAAGATACTGACGATGTGTTGGATACCATGACTGTGGATAATCAATTCACAAAATATTCACTCAGACCATCTCTAGTGCCAGACATCATGATGAATGAAGGAATCAAGTAAAGTGATCACTACCAAGAGATGTTACTGGATATTGAAGCACATTTCAAACGAGAAAATGCAGCTCCCTCTGAGAAACAATCAGAGAAGCAAAAAGTTAAACGAAAGAAAAGGGTTTCCAAGCGCTAATCGACTACTTCCTCAAAAGATAAAGGCATAGGGAAAGAGCAATTAGTTGATGAAGATGCTGAAGAAGATGAGATGACCCACATCGAGGATGACCACGAAGAAGTACCACTAAGAAGGCCAAAGAAAGCAAAGCAAAACAAAGGTAAAGAAGCACTTGTTGCTTCATCTGAACCAGCTAAGCAAACCATTTCTGAAGCCAAACAATTACGTATTACTCTTCAGCAAAGCAGAGTGGAGGCTTTTGCAACATACAAAGGATCAAGGTCAACACTGTTTGAGGACTTAGAGGAATTTGGTAATCCTGATGCCGATATTGCCTTTTATGAAGATTCTAACGATGAAGATGTTGATAACTTCCATTTTGAAAGTCGTGATTAGAGTGAAGAGGGTGATAGCAGTGGAAACACAGATACAAATTTGATGTATCGTGATGTCAATATCACCACATCTTTACCAGAACCAACTAACACTGTGATTAACGACGATGCTCACGCAACTCTCATTCTAGGAACTCTACTTCAAAGTAAGTCTACTTCCGGATCTGATGATGTTATGAAATATCTTAATTTTGAAGGAGATGGTGTCGAGGTTACAAACACTGATCCATCAACAAATGAAAATATGGTGGATGTTCCTATAACTTCTGCTACTTCAACTACCATTCCACCACCATCTACCCTGGTCATCACTAATGTCATCACACCAACTGTCACACCCTTACCTGTTGAACAACCTGTATCAACTACCGCCCTAACGACTGAATCTACACCGCCATCAATCATTGAACAACCTGTATCAACCACCGCCCCAATGACTGAACCTACACCATCACCTGTCCTTGAACAACCTATATCATCCACCACCACTCTAACACTCGTGGTTACACCTCCACCATCAGTACAACAAGTATCATCCACCTCCAACCCATTCCTCACAGTCAGTGATCCACTGATTCAGTCTCTTCAACAACAGTTGGAGGATCAAGCTAAACAAATAGCCGTATTGACTGAAAGCTTCACCACTCCTGACACACAAACTCTCAAGGAACCGCAACCTGATGAGCCTACTGTTGGAGCATAGTTTGGATGGGCCGGTCTGACGACTCTCCTGGGCCGTTCATCATCTTACCCGGTCCTGAGTAATGCTGCAAACAATAATAAACTGGTTAGACGTGGATCCGAGGCCGGAGCCCCGGGGTCCACCTCCTACGGTCAAGTTAGTATTTGATCGACATGTTGTATATGAGTTGTGGTTTAGAGAAAGAACCTGATGTAGAATGAGACCCCTAGCCTTGTTTATATAGTGCTAGGGTTTCTTGAAGGATAAGTTAGGTGTGTGTAGGCCGTGGGCCTGTTGGGCCGGGCCCTTAACCGACTGTACGTCGACATGTCCCCCCAGTCTAGTATGATATGGTTCATGATCATGTTATGCTAGACTCATTCGTGTATCATGCTCACTACCAACCGCGTGCGGCTTGCTGCTAGGACATCCTCATGGGTCGTCCATAACATATGGCTCCACTCGTAAATGGGCTACCTTTCAGCAAAAAGATGATGGGTTTGGATTGCGAATAGTGAGCATAGCCACTATACGCCATCATGTCCCCCCAGTCTAGTATGCGAGGTTGTCACCGAGGTTACTAGACTTTACACCATAACCGTTACCTGTAAGCATATCCACGTCGAAAGAAATGGGGAACCCGTGTACGTAAGACGGGTGGGTGTGCTCGAATGCTTGGTTTCCCGTGATTAGACGGTAAGGACCCCGTAAGAAGAAAACTTGTTCTATGGCCGGGGTAACACTGGCATTGGCAAGGTATCATTCGTATTCATCTCTAACGTGAGGACGATAAGAAGGTTTTGTGAAGGTGCAGGTGGAACCCATATCTTGCATCGTGAACATTTTGAAGGCATACTTCTTATACCCACTAATGATGCAACATAATGCGAATGTGTCATTCGTCTTAAGGCCAACAAAAGACGTACCTCTGTGGAAAGGTGATGCGGATATTACATCCGTCTTACAGCCACGACATCCGATAATGACTTCCAAAATCTAGTTACGGTTTTCCCTGAAGTAAACGCAGTTGATCAAGCTCCATCTAAATAAGGTCAAACGATATAAGTTTTGGAAACACTCCGTGGTCGGGCAAGGTAATTCGCCGCGGAAGGCGTACTTCCGTAGCAAAGATATGAGCCAACGAAAGACGTACTTTCGCGGCAAAAGAGAATGAATAAACAGAAGGAGTACTTTCGCGGCGAAAATAACGCGCTAGTGGAAGGAATCCTTCCACGGCGAAAACAACACGCCAATGGAAGGAATACTTCCACGGCGAAGGATAATGAGCACGTGGAAGAGTACTTCCACGGCGAATGATAATGAGCACGTGGAAGAATACTTCCACGAAGAAAGATAATGAGCCCGTGGAAGAATACTTCCACGGCGAAAGGTAATGAGTACGTGGAAAAATACTTCCACGGAGAAAGATAATGAGCCCGTGGAAGAATACTTCCACGGCGAAAGATAATGAGCTCGTGGAAGAATACTTCCACGGCGAAAGATAATGAGCATGTGGAAGAATACTTCCACGACAAAAGATAATAATCACGTGGAAGAGATACTTCCACGGCGAAGACAATAAGCACGTGGAAGAGATACTTCCACGGCGATGATAATAAGCACGTGGAAGAGATACTTCCACGGTGAAGACAACAAGCACGTGGAAGAGATACTTCCACGGCGAAGATAATAAGCACGTGAAAGAGATACTTCCACGGCGAAGACAATAAGCACGTGAAAGAGGTACTTCCACGGCGAAGACAATAAGCACGTGGAAGAGATACTTCCACGGCGAAGATAAGAAGCACGTGGAAGAATACTTCCACGGCGATGATAATAAGCACGTGGAAGAGATACTTCCACGGCGAAGACAATAAGCACGTGGAAGAGATACTTCCACGGCGAAGATAATAAGCACGTGAAAGAGATACTTCCACGGCGAAGACAATAAGCACGTGGAAGGGTACTTCCACGACGCATGAATAAGCCAACGGAAGAGATACTTCCGTGGCAAAGGCATAAGCCAATGGAAGAGATACTTCCATGGGGAAGAAACAAGCGCGCGGAAGGAGTAGTTCCTTGGCGAAGGAATAAGCCAATGGTAGAGATACTCCCATGGCGTAGAAACAAGCGCGCGGAAGGAGTACTTCCGCGACGAAGGAATAAGCCAATGGTAGAGATAATCCCATGGCGTAGAAACAAGCGCGCGGAAGGAGTACTTCCGCGGCGAAGGAATAAGCCAATGAAAGATATACTTCAATGGCGCAGAAACAAGCGCGCGAAAGGAGTACTTCCGCGGCGAAGGAATAAACCAATAGAAGAGATACTTCCATGGCAAAGGAATAAGCGCGCGGAAGAAGTACTTCCGCGCCGAAGGAATAAGCCAATGGAAGAGATACTTGCATGGCAAAGGAATAAACCGGCAGAAGGAGGACTTTTGCGGCAAAGGAATATATCCAAAGATATTTATGTGGCGTGCACATAAATAGTGGTATTATTATACCCTAGTAGTCCCCCAAGTTTAATGGTGTTACACTCGATTAGTAGTATTAAACTTAATAAAGTATTCAAAAAACTTAAGGTCGCGTAGACCAACGCGAATGGACGTACCATAGCTGCGTACGAAAGATAGAAACTGGGTTCGAACGGGCGAACCTGCGCGGATGGGTCGTGCCATAACCGCGAATTGTCACATAGTATAAGACGTATCTTAACTAACTTATTGGATGAGCTATGTCATTACGTGTGGCGTACCGCTACTACCATAAGGACGGTCAAATTTTTGACAAAATGTTGTTAGACGTGCACAGTGTGTCTTTTGCACGTCCATCATGAGTCATGTGGTTTGCGTAACTTACTACAACGTCTTGATAGCAAGGTGTCTAACAAGGATACATGATCCGTGGTCGTTGGGGTTGCATCCCTCTTACACGACAAGTTGAATTATTAGGTTCACTCAATCCTCTTATTCCGCCTGGGAACGATGTGTACATGTACGCCCGTAGGCAAAAGATGTCCGAATGTACGGACTAACACGGATGGACGTACCATGACCGCGAATGATAAACATATTATTTAAAAAAATATATATATATATATGTAATATATCTTACCGATTTAAAAGATATATATAATAAATAATATCGGAATATATCCTAAAGAATATCTTGTAATAATTTAAATGATATGTGTAATATCCGTTATTAATATAAACAATATACCCGAACATGCGGATTGATGACGGTAGACGCGACTGCAGTAATAAAATATGACCGAACATACGAATGAGTGCGGCTGGATATACCATAGCCGCGGATAAAATAAAATAAGTTTAGATCAACGCGGATGGACGTATCATGACCGCGGAAAAAGAGGTCGGGTCGCGATGTATACGAAAAATATAACAATCCAAATAAAGATAGATATAATATCTCTTTTTAAAAGATATACATAATATTTTTTATTAATATAAAAAATATCGATAATTTTTTAGAAGATATAGACAATATCTTTTCTAGACAATATCTTTTTAGAAGATATAGAAAAAGCATGGTGTTAACCCCTTATTTTATGTATAGTACATACTCTAAGATATTTACAATTTTAAGATGTAGTCTAGAAAAGATCTAACCGAATATTACAATACCGTAATATAGAACAAATATTCAAATGATCAAATCTGACCTATATAAACAAGCACTTGCGCATCGATATCAGAAAGCACAACACATAATGCAGTTAGTGAAAAATGAAGGTTTTAAGATTACCGAATTTCGACAGCGATTTTTGGTGGTATGAGAACACGGAACATTGTTTAGTCGTGGTCCCACGGATGGCGCCAACTAGTTGGAGCATAGTTTGGTTGGGCCGGTCTGACGACTCTCCTGGGCCGTTCATCGTCTTACCCGGTCCTGAGTAATGCTACAAACAATAATAAACCGGTTAGACGTGGACCCGAGGCCGGAGCCCCGGGGTCCACCTCCGACGGTCAAGTTAGTATTTGATCGACATGTTGTATATGAGGTGTGGTTAAGAGAAAGAACCTGATGTAGAATGAGACCCCTAGCCTTGTTTATATAGTGCTAGGGTTTCTTGAAGGATAAGTTAGGTGTGTGTAGGCCGTGGGCCTGTTGTGCCGGGCCCTTAACCGACTGTACGTCGACACCTACACTTAAGAAAATATCCGACAGCGTGTCTAAACTTAAATAACAACATAAATCATTTCTTGGAGAGAAGAAAACTCGTGACAAAGAGAATGCTGCCTGTCTTGGGTCAATTAATGAGAAGATGACCAACATCATTCGACTAGAAGTAAAGTCATATGTCGATCAGGAACCACCACCTCTTTTTGGTACTGGTTTATCTACCCTTCAACTAATGAAATTGTTGCAGACACGACTGAGAGATATGAGGACTAGTAAATCGAAATATAAACGCAAAGTTCTGTAATATCTCAACAAAGCAATTATTGAAGATACACCTGCCGATACTGAAGACTCTGAGTCAGAGGAGGAAGATAATGAGGGTAACGGTGAGGAGGATGATAGTGATGATGATCAAAATGAGGAAGGGGATGAGGAAGACGAGGATGAGGAAGAATAGGATAAGGATAAAGATGAAGATGAACAAGAGAACAAGGAAGAAGAGGATGATGATAACAGAGAAGACGAGGACAAGGATTCAGATGGGGATGAGGATGATGATGATGATGATAATGATGACGGGAATGGAACCAAAAAGGGTGATACAAATGACAAAACGGGTACGAATGACACCGAGTCAAATAAGGGTGAAGGCGATAAGGAAATTGAGAAAGGTACTGAGGAAGCTGAAGAAAGCGTTGCTGAAATTGCAGAAAAGACGGTGGACGCTACTGTACCAGAATCTCAGCACACTGACACAGGTATATCTACTGAACCAGATTCTACCTATTGTTTCTCACAACGAATCTGTAGAACCCATGCAAGAAGACGAAATTCCAGTCTCTATGCCCAATGATGATATACCGATGACACAAGAACAACCTTCAACACCATCTGAAGATTAGCACATTTCAGATATGGAAGTAGAATACTTAAATGTGCCAGAACTCACGTTTGCTGAATCTCTTATCATCGATGACACGGTACAGGAGCAACTCTGGCACACAAATGCATCACCACAACATCCTTTCGCCACAAAAACAGAAATGGAACTCACTCAATATCTAAACAATCCAATAGATTTCTCGGCCTTTCTAAGGTATCATCATGGGAAACCAACAATGACTCCGGACCTTATCAAAATAGCAGCCGCAGACGTGGACTTCTTTGATACTTTGAAGATCATCCATAATGAGGCTGAATATCACTTAAATGAGCTTACAAAGGCCGTGAGAGCGACGACTACTGGAATTCAGACTCCAGTGTTACGACCTCTTACACCCACAGTCATCTCCGGTTCTTCAACGATTCCAATAGAACACTTTGTATCTCATGATCTCGAGTACCTTGAAAAAGGCGCGAAGAAGTATATCACATCACTTACTATGATCAAGACTATAAATCGGGAGAACGTACCGTGGATAGAAGATAAATTACCTGATGCGTTATGGAGAAGGAAGTTGCTCAAGTTCTATGACACTTATGCATCACTTGGCATCTCCCACTGGACTCCAAAGAAAAGGTTAGCTTACAATCACTTCCATCGTCCAAAGAGAGGTTCTTCTATTGTTTCAGATCATAGAATTAAAAGCATACAAGGAGCAACTACTCAGATTGTATTCGGTTATGATTACTTGAATGTAATCGTGTTCAAACGTACTGATGAAAAGGAATACAGAATTGACGAAAGTGATCTCCAGTACCTTCGCCTTGAATACATTGAAGATTTTCTGTTGTTATTGGCTTAGGAAAAAGTCGACCATTTACCAGCTAAGATAGTCATTGCATTGAGTTCCAACTTTCGTCAATATGCTAAAAAAATCGTCATCCAACACCGGGTGGAAGATTTTCAACTTGGAGTGGAGAGCTATCAAAAGCATCTAAACTTGCAACGTCCCCATACAACTCCACTCATTAATTTCCACAAGAACAAGAAGCCTTACGTGGGAACCACGACAACGGAAGCAAGGATATTTTATCCGAATGAGACTGGCGTCATGCAGTTTATGCGATTCTCCGAACTACACAAATTCAGAGATGGTACGCTCAAACATGTTCATGATGATCTGACTGTTCTCAACGCCAACCTATCGCTTCCAGCAGTCAAGTACCCCTGGACGAGCCAATGCAAAAGAGGAGCTAAGTACGCGATCAAAAAGATCGAGGAACTTTTAAGAAAGCGCCGGTTGCTAAGAAGTGTGGAACGATTCGTAGGTGGAAGACCATATGGAGCTCACCATAGGTTCACGGAACGATCCATTTAATTATGGATCGTCTTATAACAGGTCAACTCCATATGTCTATTACTGTGAATATGTTAATTTATGTATAATCAGCTTTTGTGGCATGTTGTAGTGTAAAAGTATGATATTTTTCAAGATTTTCTCTCGAGATTCTAAATCTTTCAAACATATCGTACTCGAGCATTACAACTAACCCTCATTAATTTGAGGGGGAGCATTAATATGTTCTTTGGCCAGCATCTAATTTCATTTTATTACCCAAAGACCGGTTAATCCATTAATATCCAAAATATTAATGGTTAACATTTTAGAAAAGGGGAGAAAATGGTATTAAGGAGACTTAATGATACTTGGCTAAACAATGAAAAAGACTTGAAAGATAAACCAACTTAATATGTGTAATGCACATGTTAAGGGGAGCGTTTTTGATGAACAAAACACTTAAGGCACAAAAACTTTGATTATAATATCACAAGTGCTTTAAGTGATTTTTCAAGGATTTTTCATGGTGACAATACTTACCCAAAACACACTTAATTCACGACGGATGTGGTGAAAAAAGTGTGGTAGGATTAGGTATTAGTCCAATGATTCATCAGAACCGATGGAATCTTCCCACGGACAATTCCCTAGATAGAATTAGTAGTCCTTAGGAAAGATGTTGAAAGATTGTGAACGTAGCTGAATGCCGACCAAGTACTTAAGTTAGCACTGGAACAATCACAACAAGGTGCTAGTTATGACGTATTGGTAAGCATTGAAGGGGTTGAAGAATGAAAAAGAATTGTAAAGATAAAGGGTGTAAAGAAATAAGCCCTCCTTACAACCTTAGGCAGAAACCGGGTCAATACATATGCTACTGAGATCATTTTTTCAATGATTCTCGATATTGAAGATAAACATCATGGACCCAGTGATGCAATGCACAACCCATCCCAGCTAACTCAAATATCTCTCAAAAGATGTTTGTTTTAGTCACACGGAGTTCAACATGTTATCTATTGGTTTATTCACTCCGAATAGACTGATACTGAATAGGTGGCAATCCTCTCCAGCCATCGCTCACTAAATCAAAACGCACTATCGAGTCTAGAGCCACGAGAGCATCAAAAGTCTCATTAGGACACTTTCCATTTATTCCTTGCTTCTTCACACACTGTGAAAAGTAAGAGACCTTTATGAGTCCTACGCAGTATTCTTGTAATATTGCCAGAACATCCGAGTGATACGCAAGTATTACAATGAAGATGGAAATCCTGCTTGAGCCAACATCAAACAAGCTCATGGTAGGTGACACGTGCGGTTCTTTAAGAACTAATCTTGTGAAAACTGGAAAGAAACAATAGTTTAATTCTTAATTGAACTTAAACTCGTTCCAGGCCTCTACGCATTATCGTATGATCTTGCCAGAACACTCAGAGTGACACTCTTTAGTGTCCACAGTGACGAGTGGAAATCCTTCTAGTGTTAACATCAAACAGCACTTGGTAGGTGACGTGCAAGATTCTATATGAATCAAGCTCGTGACAACTGGAAAGCAACAATGGTGAAAATCTTAATTGAAATTCACTTGTTCCAGGCTCATGAATTAACGGCTTCAATCACAAGGATAATTTATCCAAGTGATTCACTCTTTATGTTCGCAGTCAAGCTTAGTGATCGTCGAATAAAGAGAATGGGTTTACCCGCGAAATCCTGTCAGGAAGTTACTTAATTGAAACTATCCGTCACAGGTACGATATCTAATATCGTCCAACAGTCTTCACCGACCGGAGGTAAAATGCTACCGATATAGAATGAAATGTTCTAAGCCATTTCGTCCGTGTCTTATTATGTTGCTGCATTCGAAGACGGTGGCGTTGCGGTGTACCTGTTGAAGTCGTCCTCACATACTTATTCCTTCTGCTTCAAATATTTCAACAAATTCAAGAAAGTCTGACCTAAAAGTCTTCCGCTGTATCGACTCTAAAACTTTCAAGAATTCAACAAAGGATAGGTGTGTGGGACATGAAGTCATGAAGAGGCGAACATCACAAGAAGATAAAGATTGCACGTGAAAGGCCAAAAGAACATGTTCCAAGCAAAAGCCTGATATTATTCAACACATATTCACAAAAAGAAGAAAAGGTAAAGAAGAAAAGAGAAAGTGGACTACGAGCTCAAGAACAAGATCTAACATGCTAGATTAGGACTTTGTAAATTTGGAGTGACCCCCTTTGGGGGAGATTGTTGGAAATACGTTTTACGTATAAAGAAAGTCTCGGTCACTCCAACAATATAGTTATAGGCTCGTAGTATTGTTTAAGTAATGTTTATGAATAGCCCGACCCATGAGCATGTTCATGGGCCGGAGGCCCAAGTCCACTTAAGGACTTGGGTATATAAACCCCTTTCCACCATGGAAAGGGGTGTTGGTTGTTTTATTTTCTCAAGGTAATACACATAGTTTCTCTCACTTCTCTCTCTAGTTTGTCTCTCTAGAAAAACATAAACCCTCTTGAAATACAAAGATTATCACGATTCTACACTTATGCCTTGTAACAACCCCTTGTTCGTCCCTTTGTGCCCTAAACAACCAGTTTGTGCCAATAGGTTTAGTTATAACATTTTCTAGATATTTAAACCCGTTGCATGTCATAGAAAAACCATTAAAATTAGGGTTTTGTTCCTGTTTAGGTTTCCATGTCAAACTGGATGAAGCTTTAGACCCATGTCCCATAGGTTTCCAATACCTCCCATTACTTGGTCTAACATATGGTCTAACAGCAGCCAGTTGTGGCATTTTCATGCCAAACTTGAAGCTGTTAGCGTTCATTTTGTTCCTGTCAGCGTCACATTTATACCTGTCAGCGCTTGATTTGTTCCTGTCAGCGCCAAAACTAGGGTTTGCTACAGGAACCCATTGTTTTTTTGACCAAGTGTTGGTCTTTTGAAAAGGCCTTTGTCCATGAGTATCAGCTCTTCTAAAGAAGTAGGGAGCTGGTTTGGGGGCATGTAAGCTAGGTTGGACATTAGGTCTAGAGTTGACCAAGGTTGACCAATTGTCAGCGTGTGATTTATGACCACTGACACATTTGTAGGCCAAATGTGAGAAACTCCCACATGTGTAACAGGCCTTCCTATACATAACTCTAGGTCTACACTGAAAGAAGTCGGTCCAATTAACACTAGCTTGACTTTGGGGTGACCTAGGTTTTCTATACATCTCCACATATTTAACACTAGGTTTTCTTGTGGAGCTATAGTCAACAGGTTTTCCAGTGATGGGATTGGTTACGGTTATAGGTGTAGATACAACTAGACTCTCAATTGGTGTTGGCACAAAAGGGCTATCATTAAGCATCCCACCTTTAACAAACAAAGTGGGATTTGCCTTCTTCCACTCTTCTAGGGTTTGAGTGGCTTTATCAAACTTTTGAATCTTAAGCCCTACATTCTCTTTATCTCTAATGGCTTCATCTAACGTAAGTTGAATCTCATCTCTGGATCTCATCAGAATATCCCTAAGTTCAATACTAACGTTAAGGTCATGAGTCAAAACATTAATTTTATCTTTTACGTCAAGTTCCATTTTCTTATATTCTGCTACAGTCTTTTCAGTCTGTGTAAGAGCCATTTTTATAACGTACATTTTACATCAAACACATCTGATTTTAACTTTAGATTTTCTTTGTTAATATAACACCCCAACAAATGCTATGCGCAGCGAAACTACAACATTTGGGTGCTACGTAGTTATCATCACACATAAGCTATATTAAACGATTTAAAGAGACGTAAAAGTTTAAACATAAATTTTAACATTATTAAAAACATACAAGTCTACAGTTTTCCAAATCCCAAGATAATACAAAACAGAGTTTTCATTTTGGTCCCCATTGAATCTCAACCCAAAAGTACCTTTTCGTTCACATGACATAATATAAAATATTTAAGTGCTAAAAGGGAAGAAAAACAAAGTAGACCGCCAAGCCACAACAACTTCCATCCTCGCATGCTCCGCTGCTATCAATCTTGGTTACCTGAAACACATGCTTAAAACCGTCAACACAAAGGTTGAGCGAATCTATAGGTTTATCAAATCATAAGTTGAACATAAGTATTAAAAACCAATCATGATCATTCAATAGCATTGTCGTACTCACAATCTATTATTCAAGGATATTATCTTGAGCAATAGCTAATAATTGTGTTTAAGCTCGTGACACTAATCCGTTAACTCAATCACCCGCGTACAATTACCGGCATGATTAAGATGAAACCAGTGCCCCTTCTAAAGGCATCAGTTGCAATAATACCTTATTTCTTATCACAAGTTATCCGTCCGCAGAGGGTACTCAACGTACTAGCTCTCGTCTTGGATAGGGTCGTCAACCCCATAGTACTATCAATTGTATAAGCGGCTATCTCCAACCTACACAAGGGCAAGACAATAGTTAATAGTTCACAAATTTAGGGACTTTTGCAACTAGGTACTCAACACAATTCAAGGCAACATTCGGGTCCAACAATCATTCATGACTTATGTTCATTTTCATTTAAATTAGCATGTATCCCCCTCACGGGTAAAATCATTTGAAATAAGTAAAGAGCGAGGCTATAGACTCACCTGGCGTAGTAGTAGTGGTTCTAGCGAAGACGTAACGAGAAATGTCACCGACGACGTGGATGCCCGGAAAAATCTAACACTTGACCTAAAAATCATGGTGCGAAAACAAAATCAATACTCCGCGTACATTATTGTACTAAACACACGCATACGCAAACACACTCAATGCTTATGAAAACTCACGCCAAAATCAAACAAGTAGTTGTTACTAGACTTATATCATTTATCTACGTATTTAAAGTGATTCTCATTTTATAAATTTGCCGGTACTTACCAAAAGTACGGGCTTTTTTCTACGACTTAAGCACTTGTATAAAATTCAAGAAAATTCACAAAAATACCTCATGACCTGTATAAAACCCATATTTATTCCCATAAAAAGTTTTCACTTCTATGACTCGTTACACATCACATGACTAGACATACACTTTTAGGACTGATTTTGCACGTTGACCATGTTGGACTTGGTTGACCCATTTAAAATACACCATTGACCAATCCGACACCTAAGTCTAAAAATAGACTCACAAATGCAGGTTTGAAACCAAAATTTAACTTTAAATCATATACCAAACTCTATCTATGGTCCCCCGGGATTTGACCCAAAACCAAACACAAATTCGGATTGTGTTGATTCTCATCTCCCGGTACACGAACTTTCAAAATATCATAACTTTTGACTCGTTTGGAGTCGTAAGCTCTACCTTATACCAAAACGAAGTTAAGAAAAAGCTCTACAACTCTATCCTATGTTTATGACATGCTTACCAAGTTAAACCTACGAAAAACACCCCTAAAGTTACTGATCTAAAATACCCTTCCAAAATCATTTCAAAACTTGTTTCCAATCCATTCTAACGACACCTAGCCCCAACTTAAAAATTCATGACCATTACCAAACACCTTAATTAGTCCCTAACACATAGAATATCAAACCCACTATAAAACCCATTTACAAAATCAAGCATGCAACATGTTTAACTCATTCAAACACGCCTAAAACATCAATCTAAACACAAACCCACAAGCAAAATCATCAAACACCATGAACACCCAAACACCCCCATTAGCCGTGGGGTGTTTGTGTTCAAAACACCCAACCCATGCTGTTTTTAACAAATTTTGTGGATGATTATCCATTATCGAATTACTAATTAGACATCCCACTAGTTTAATTACGTCAAAACATGTTTTTGATAAATCATTGATTCTTGAAAAATTTGTGTTAATGCATGTTGAAATTGATTGTTTAGGAACACTTACAAAGGTAAAAGAAGGATGGGTCTTTGTTTAATTTGTCTAAAACCCAAGAAAATGATGGTGATGGTGGTGGGTGATGTTTGGCCGTCGGTTTCAAAGAGAGAGAGGGGGAGGGGGGTTTGATTTTTGAGTGTGTGTTTGTGTGTGTGTTTATGTGTTTGTGTATAAAAAAAAGTGGGAGGGGCTTGTTTGGTCATTTTGGTTTTCTTTTGGCCTCATTTTTAAACGACACTACTTAATAGCGTAAAATGACTCACTAGTTGATTTTGAAATTTTACGGGAGTCGGGGGTCGTCCCGAACACTCGAAAATACTTTTAAATGGTTCAAACGCACACAAAACGAATATACACATGGTTCCGACTCGACTTAACACGTAATAAAAATAAAATCTCGAAAAACTCAAATATCGATCAATCGATAATAAAAGGTAAATTTTGGGCATCCGTCGGTATCGTAGTCGTCATTGGTTCTTCTTAAATCGTCAAACGTTAAAATTACGACCTTAAACGTTGGTTTCAACTTAAACCGTCAAATATATAGTAAACAAAATTTCTTAAAAATTTCAAAAATATTCGTAAAATAGGATTAAATAAATAACGTTGGGCTCGGGATATCACATCCACAAGTGAGCCACAACAAAAGAGCGATGCTCATACTGAACAGCTCTTGAGACAATAACTTAGCATCATACGGCACTTTCACTGGTATCACATCCTCCCCTCCTTAAGGGAGCGACGTCCCGGCGCTCTTCGGTTCTTATACTCGCATTTCGTACTACTAGAAAGATAAGTGTACTTCTTCCTAAAGGAGTCTTCACGTTCCAATGTGGACTTCGGTTCACGTCTCGGGTTCCATCACACCTTCACCATGAGTATTATGCCTTGCTTCAATCTCTTAACATCACGATCCATGATCTCCACTTCAATTTCTCAAATTCTTCCTACGGTTATCAACACGTCTCTTTTCAAATCATCTCGCGGTTAGCAAGTTATTCTTAATCTACCCCATCTCTTCTGTAGCCTTTCGAATCATTTCAAGTCCATTCAACTGACTTTTTCCTACTTCATTCTATCCAACTGGCGATCTACATTTTCATCAACATTTTCTTCAAATGCTATAGCTTCATTGTTAACATGGTAAATGTTGTTGTACAAAGGTACTACCAACAGAAAGTGTCGATCTCAACAACTATCAAAATCAATCACACACGTTCGGAGCATGTCTTCCAACGTGCGAATCGTCCATTCACTTAGTTTCATCGTCTCATAAAAATAATTATTCACAAAATAAAATCACACAGGTCGCACATAACCCTATCGAACACGTTCAAAATATACAAGACGAGGTAATTAATATCAGTCGTACAAATCTATTTATTGCAATATTACGTACATACAAACCTATTTCGTCAAAAACGAATTCATCGATACGAAATCGTCTGACTTATACATAACTCTCTCGAAAACATCACAATCCAATCAAACAACAAAAGCCATAATAAAACACATACAACCACATTACGAAATGTTTGTAACATAGCCAAGCCATCCCAAGTCAATCAGTTTAATCGAGTTAACTCATGCTTGCTAATCAGCCAAGCCAGGATAAAATAAGGATATTTGAGATGATTCTCGGATGAGTCCAGTCAAAAAGAAAATTGGAAGTTTAAGAAGGTTCACAGGCTTGCTAGCTATGGATGCATATCAAAAAAGAAATAAAATACAAACATATGCCATCGTAGGATGCTCACACACGGATCCATACCCAAAAAAGAATATATATATATATATATATATATATATATATATATATATATATATATATATATATATATATATATATATATATATATATATATATATATATATATATATATATATATATATATATATATATATATATATATATATATATATATATATATATATATATATATATATATATATATATATATATATATATATATATATATATATATATATATATATATATATATATATATATATATATATAATACAAGAACACCATCTTACTTCCGTCCCAAACGTGGTCAAAATCTCAATAAGCATCATCGTTCACAGTTAAAAAAAATATATTACATGGCACGTGTTCTCCATGATCGGACTTCATTGGACAATGGCGTTGTTGATGCAAAAGTTGGGTGATCCTTGCTAAACCCGAATTAGGCTCAATTCGGGTTGGCTGGGCTCCGGCTCCTGCACCAAGTGAACTATTTGGTTGGGATCCTGCACACTAAACAATACGCGTTAGGCTTACCGTGGGAGTGTTTCCCACGATTAGACTCCAGCGTGAGAGTAAGTAATCGGTTAGGGTTTTATGTGAGTTGAGAGTATAGAACGTAATACCTTTGTGGAACCTTTGAGGGTTCCTTTTATAGGCAGTGAAACCCTAAAGGGCTGTCACTGATACTTCGGCCCCAAGGAAGAGATAAGCACCAGAATTAGATTGATTGTTATCTTCTAATTATGGTGAGTGAATATCCTCTTCTTTGGAGAAAATCACATTCAGAGATAGAGTATGATTCTGTCTAACCCTGCACCGGTCATGCTGGGCCGTGGGCCACACACATGTGTGCGGTTACTGTTCATCCAAGCCCGTAAGCTCAAATGACATTACTCCCACCCATTCGTGATGGGTCGGATACGGGTAGTACCCGTGGGTCGGGTTCATGACCCGGCTGGGGACTATACGTCATCATGTCCCCCCAGTCTAGTGGTTACAACCATAGGCGTAACCTCTAGACTACCAAGATGCTCCCTGGACGTACCAAGAAAAATAGGGAATGATAAGTTGTCCAAGAATTTGTTTTGGCCGCACGTGGCAACCTGACATAGGAATTTATTCCATTATTATCTCAGCCGCTCGTGGCGACAGAGACAAATTAAATACAGCATTGAATGTCAAGTCATACGTAAGAGCCGCATATCCCGACATTAATAACTGTTCACCTGCCACTTTGACTGACAAAAGTGCAAACAGTCAGAGCCTCGAGCAGCGTAAACGTTTGAGTCAGCAGTGACCCGTGGGTCCAGCCTGACGTTTCACTTGCCACTTGCACCCTAACCACAGGATTAAGAATAGTGGCAAACACGTGTCACACATCCAACAGGCCATGACCCACGAGGCAACCCTATAAATAAGCCACCCCTACGGCTGTGTGAAACACACAGTTCTTATCTCCATTTCTGCCATTAAAGCTTTCTTCTTAGCTTCAATCAATCACGCACAGATCCCTTCCTCCGCAGGTTAGAACACCACGCCCTTACATTTTTATTTAGTAATGGCTTACAGAAACAACCCCACAATTGGATACGTGCTTAATGTAATGACCCAGGAGCAACTAGATCACTTTTGTACCAACTATTTCATCCCTATCAACCTACACCCCTCACTTCCTGGCACCGGAGACCTCATAACTGAGGCTCCGGAGGGTAAAATTGGCCTTTACACTCGCCTTTTCGATGCGGCCAACTACCGCATTCCATTCACCCGTTTCCTCATAGATCTATTAGGATATTATGATGTACATATTAGTCAGCTCCATTGTATAGGCGCGTGTAAGATAAGTCAATTCGAGATTCTGTGTCGTGCTAGAAGAATCCCCCCAACCGTAGAACTATTCCGGCTTTTTTACACCCCCAGCATAGTAAATGGTTGGTTATCCTTTAAGCAACGATCCCCCAACAGCCCCCAGTCTCATAATAAGCCAATGGATTCGCTGAAAAATTGGTATGACCACTACTTTTTCATTGACGCAATAGTATGGCCGGCTGACTATGCCTTTAAAAATAGGGTATCCCACGACCCCCTACCGCACACTAGTACATATAACCCTCGACACTCCCAAGAAATAGATCTGAATAGGACCGGGTTCCATAGAAACCTCCCCGAATCATTTCTATGTTTGATAGGGATTAGCCGCAACTATTTCGGCCCGTCCAACAGATATCCTGTATTTTGGAGAAGACAGGGTAAAGGTAGGCTAGCATCCGTACACAAAAAAGCTGATTCAATTACTTTGTAATGGCTAACATATTTTGTTATTGTATGGCAGAAATGAACTTCTTTGGACTTCTACGCCAAGGCGACCCAAAGCTCGTACCAGAGGGCTCCCGCCCCCTCCGTGAGAACGAACTACCCCTTCTTGAGCATACCCGAAACGTGAAGGTTGCTCTTGAGGCCGTGCCGGATCTCCACTCGGACGAGGAAGAAACAACATTAATGAGGACTCCCGTTTACTTCAGCAATGAGGACGGTGATAACAGGATGCTCGAAGGAGGAGCCGGGCCCTCCTCACCGCCTAAGACTGCCACTCCCGCACATGGGGAAGAGCAGGGAGACAACATTGACTTTACCACCTCCAGCCTTCGCCAGATGTTGGGCGATGATGAGGAAGAGGTACAACAAATCAATGAAGAGGAAGAGGAGGAAGCTGAAAAAGAAGTTGAGGAGGAGGTCGAAGAAGCAACAGCTCAGCCCGTCGCTAAGCGTACCCGCAGAAAAAACAAACGGGTAAGAAGAGCTGCTCCGGCCGAGATTGGCGAACACAACGCCCCTCCCAAGAAACTTAGAGAAGACCACCCCGTATACCAATCTGTTGGGAGCACCACCCAGGCTTTCCGAGACGATCCGGGCCGCACATGTCGATCCAGTTACTCAGATTCCCCCAACCACATCAGAATTAGCAGGGAATAACATGTAAGGTTTAATCTTGATACGTAAGAACGCCAAATTCCCTTTAAGCAATACTTAATATGTATCCAAATGCTTGTTTTGCAGGGATGAACAAACTGGTGCCGTGCCTCCACCTGACGCCCAAATAGAGAAGGGAAAAGAAAAGGAAGTGGAGAGAAACCCCATGCTTCACACGGCCGCCACGAAATCCGGCCCTGTTTTTGAAGAAGGTACCCCCACGGCCTCCCAAGACCTCCCAACATCCGGCCTCCTCGATCGTTCAACCCTATTTGAAATATCACCACTGCATCACGAATGAGGGAAGCCGAGGAATGCCGAGAGTACCTCAATAACTGCATACCACCGGGCTTGGTGCGAGAAGTGAATGCGCTAAGCCATGCGGACCTGGCGGACGAGTACAACGGCGCCTTGGTGCATCAAATGGCAATGGGCACCTCAATGAGAGTGAGATTCGAATTCGCGCTTGGGCACGTGGAGTCCCTTAAGAGGAAGGTTGGATGGAGGGAGAGAATGATCGAGGAGAATGAAGCTCATATTGCAGCCCTCCAGTCCCAACTTGCTAGTGCCGAGGCGACCATGAAAGAGCAATCAGCCCGTGCGAATGATTATGACCAACAAGTGGCCGATCTCGAGTCCAAACTAGATGCCGCGACAACCAAGGTACATATCCGTGCCGCACCACCCTTTATTCTACAAGAAATATAATCTTACAATTAATCTCATATAGGTGACCGCGGCGGAGGTGTCTGCCAAGTTCTCCTCCAGCCAGGTATCCGTGCTTACCAAAAAAACTGGAAGACGCTCAGATGACAATCCAGAGCATGGAGAAGGCATAAGAAGAGCTTGCTGATGAGAGGGTTATTACCAAGGAGTTAAAGGAGGCGTCTGCCCAAAAAGATGTGATGATCGATGCCCTCACCGCCCAACGCGACGACGTGCTATGTCCCCAACTACTAGAAGCCATTTCCGGCCGCAGGTGGATGGTGGGACATGGGGCACGTTTGGCCGTCACCAAGGTACTAGAGGCCCCCGAATTTGTGCAACAGTTTGCAAGCCTTGTGTCCGATGGTATTGACCACGGCCATCATGAAGGAATGGTCCAGGTCGTAGAGCTGATCAAGAAAAAGGAGAACTTCACCAGACATGCTTTCTTTAACCCTGAAGCTGCTAACAAGATGACTGCTTCCATTGTCGCGATGCGAGATCTTCATTATCCCTTCTTGGCTGAGCTAGAAGCCACAAAAGATGCATCAAACATGGAAATCATGGAAAAGCTTAGTCTTGGTGCGTTCTCCCAAGATGAGGGTCATTCCCGTGCTTCCTTCACTCCATCACCCAGCCACCTGACGCTCCCTATCTATGAGGACGTAACCAGGATCGTGCTTGATGAAGAACCCTTAAGCGGGGTGCTGGAGAGGAATGCGGCTCAAGCCATGAAGCGGAAGGAACGTGGTGAGAGGTTGCCATGCTTGGCTGAGGAACAAGTGGAGATAGGTAAATTTCTCCCCCCCCCCCATGTAGGGTGCTCCTACTGTATTATCCATCTCAGACAATTCTGGTTTGTAACTTTTGAATGTTTGTAGTTTTTATTCGTCCGTGCATGTACACGGCTAAGACATGTGCCCTTTATATGTAAATCCATGATGACCACGGTCATTTTGTTATTTATTTTGAAACTTGTGTATTTTTATTTTGTTTGAACATGGTATGCCAATACTGCGTGACATGTCACGTCTTACAAAAAAGAAAATACCTACAAGCCTATAATTTACTAGACATGCGACGTGCGTCTTTACTATGCGAAGCACTGCGTGAGTACGGCATACAAAACTTACCACAACGTCTTGTGAGTAAGGTGTCTAGTAAGGATACATGATCCGTGCCGCTGGGTTTGCATCCCTCTTACGCGGCAAGTTGAATTAGTAGGTTCACTTAATCCTCTTACCCCGCCTGGAGGCGTATAGTACATGTACGGTGATTTGAATGAATGCATATGAATGAAACATGACATATTATAATAACAATTAAAATTCATATGACTGACAAAAAATCCAAAAAATGATTTGCACGAAACAAGCCGTGGAGCTAGCTAGGCACCACGGCATTTTATTAGAACGTTTACATTTTTTTTTTTTTGAACAAGAATGATAAGTCCTAAAAAACAAAAGAGGAACCTAAACAAAACATAAGAAGAAAAACAAATAGAACGCATGGTTCTTCATTAAAGCCACATATAGCGAAGCACCCATGCGGGAGCCGTAGCTTTCAAAGATAACACCTTTTGAGATTGGAGATGTTCCACGTGCATTCCAGGTCGCGGCCATCCATGTCACGTAACTTGTACGCGCCTCGTCCCAAGGCTTCCGTGACTTCATACGGTCCTTCCCACTTAGGGCCCAGCTTTCCTGTATTCTCCGCTCGACTTGCTTCGTTAGCACGATAGACATAATCTCCCGGTCGAAAAGAAACACCTTTAACCTTGGCGTCATAATAAGCCTTCATTTTAGCCTTGGACTTAGCCTCATTGATGGCCGCTATCTCCCTTTTTTCTTCCAACAGATCCAGGTTGATTCGTAGCTGCTCGTCGTTCGTAACGACATTAACCTCCGTCGTGCGGATGGTAGGCATTCATATTTCTGCTGGTATAACAGCTTCAGTGCCGTAGGCCAATGCAAATGGAGTATCTCCGTTTGCTGTTTTGATCATGGTCCTATGCGCCCATAGGACATGTGGTAACTCATTCACCCATTTGGCACTTCGTTCATCCAGACGTGCCTTGATGCCATTTCCCAAGCTTCTATTTGCTCGTTCCACGAGGCCATTTGTCTGCGGATGCTTAACAGATGCGAAGCGCCGCTTGATATTCAACGATGCACACCAGTCCTTGAATGGATTGTCCGAGAACTGTTTACCGTTATCCGAGATGATTTCTCCTGGTAGGCCAAAACGGCACACAATATGCTCCCAAACAAACTTTTTAACTTGTTTGCCTGTGATGGATTTGACTGCCTTGGCCTCTATCCATCGTGTGAAATAGTCTATCGCGACAATCAAGAACTTAACTCCCCCCCGCAGCTACAGGAAATGGTCCTGCAATGTCGATTCCCCATTTATAGAATGGCCACGGGGACGTGATAGGTGTAAGCTCCTGCTGCGGGTGCCGTGGCACTGGTCTATGCACTTGGCAATCACTACACTTGCGAATCATGTCGCGCGCGTCCCTGTGCATGGTAGGCCAGTAATATCCTGTCCGTAAGGCTCTAGCTACCACAGATCACGGACCTACGTGCATGCCGCACAACCGTTCATGTATTTCACTGATTACATAGGTAGCCTGCCGTGGTCCAACACACCGCAACCATGGCTGCAAGAAAGAGCGCTTATAAAGAATACCTTCTCGGAGTTTGAAGTGTTGCGACTTCCTTCTGATGCGCCGTGCTGCTTTTTCCTTATCCAGAAGGGTCTCACTAGTCAAATAGTTGATGATCGGGGTCATCCATGTAGGTCCATCCTCCTCAACTATAGTAGCGACCTCCCCTTCTGTTATAGATTTCTCCTTGAGTATTTCCACCAAGACTTGTTTGGACAAGTGAGCGAAGCTTGTGGACGCGATCTTGCTAAGAGCGTCCGCCTTCTTGTTCTCGCCTCTTGGCACCTGCTTGATGGAAAACTTGCTGAAAGCCGCGATTAGTGACTTGACTTTTTCCATGTATCTGACCATGTTGTCCTCCTTAGCCACATATCCACCTAGAATATGGTTCGCAACAAGCCGTGAGTCCACGTAGGCCTCAAGGTTGCGGACTCCCATTCTAGCAGCGATTTTTAAACCCGCAATTAATGCTTCATATTCCGCTTCGTTGTTGGTGGCCGTGAACTCAAAACGGAGGGCGTACGTAAATTCCATTCCTTCCGGATTTGTGAGGATGAGACCAGCTCCAGACCCATCCGTACACAAAGATCCGTTCGTAAATAACACCCATGGTTCTGTTGGAGTCTCTTCTTGTTTAACGATTGGCCCTTCCTCATCCGGCTTCTCAATCAGGAAATCTGCCAAGATCTGGCCTTTCACAGTCGTCCTTGGCCTATAAGATATATTGTGCTCCCCCAATAAGATGCTCCATTTTTGTAGCCTCCCTGCCACATCCGGTCTAGAAATGACCTGCTTGATTGGTTGGTCCGTAATTACTACAATTGGGTGCGCCTAAAAGTATCGGCGCAACCGCTTTGTAGCAAACACTAGTGCCAACACCAATTTTTCCATAGAGGAGTAATTCAGCTCCGGCCCTTGTAATGTTCTACTTATGAAGTAGACCGGAGTTTGCACTGTATCTCTATCTGTCATGAGTACCGCGCTTATTGCGCCATGAGTGGCTGAGAGATACATAATGAGTTCCTCCTTTGGCCGGGGAGCTACTAGCATAGGGAGAGATGCAAGGTGCTGCTTGAGTTGGCCAAAAGCTTCCTCGGCTTCCTTTTTCCACCGGAAGTCTCCCTTCCTAATGCACTTCTTGAGTGTCTTAAATAGGGGTAATGACTTCTCTGTGGATTTTGATAGGAACCTATTTAGCCCGGCCAGTTTCCCATTTAAGGATTGCACCTCCTTCCGTGTCTGAGGGGATGGCAGCTGATCACTGCGTCCGTTTTCTCTGGGCAAGGTTTGATGCCGTTTGGATCAATCAAATATCCAAGGAACATTCCTTCTGTTGCCCCAAACGTGCATTTCTTTGGATTTAGCTTCATGTTAATCCTCCTTAGTGTGTCGAATGTCTCTTGGACATCCCGGAGAAGTGCATCCTCCGTATGACTTTTTATGACTAAGTCATCCACATAGACTTCCAAGTTGCGGCCTATCTGTGATTCAAAAGCTTTGTCCACAAGCCGCTGGTATGTAGCACCGGCGTTCTTTAGCCCAAACGGCATTTTCGTATAGCAATATACGCCCTGACTTGTATGGAACGCCGTTTTATCTGCGTCCTCCCCCGCCATCTGGATCTGGTGATATCGTTTATATGCGTCTAAGAAGCACTTAAAGGGATATCCACACAGGGATTCCACCTTCCCGTCAATCTCCGGTAACGGGTAACAATCCTGTGGACAGGCTTTGTTCAGATCCGTGAAATCCACACACATGCGCCAACTTCCGTCATGTTTTTTGACCATGACCGGATTGGATAACCACTCGTGGTAGTATACCTCGCGCATGATACCTGCGTTCACTAGTTTCCGTACTTCCTCCAATATCACTCGGCTGCGCTCAGGCGCCTGGCCGCGCTTCTTTTGCTTGATGGGTTGGTACCCCTGGCGGATCTGGAGCTTATGTTCTGCTATCGCGCGTGGTACGCCTGTCATATGCTTTGGCTCCCATGCGAATATATCTAGGTTTGCACTTAAAAGAGAGCACATGGCCCTTTTGCCGCTATCCAAGAGCGCCCCTCCTATGGATATCTCCTGTTCCGGGTAGTCAGGATGGATTGCCACCTTCCAATTGGGAGGTGGTGATTCATCCTTGGGTGGAACAGGTGGATCTGGTGTTGTCACGGTGTGACACTCGGATGCTGGTACGATTGTGTTGTAGATGGTGACGATTCCTCCCTCAACAGGGAACTTGATCATTCCGTGTGCCGTGGAGGGTACCGCCCGTATAGCCAGAATACCTGGTCTGCCTATGATCCCATTGTACAGAGAATGTAAGCGTATCACCATGAAGTTCATCCACGCCCTAGTGGAGTGTTCCTCATTCCCAATAGTTACAAGCAGACGCAGTTGCCCTATCGGCCAGATAGTGTCTCCACTAAAGCCAGTAAGCGGCGCCGTGGCCGGTACTAATTGGCTTCTTATTTCTGGCCGTAACTGCACAAAACAGTGTTCATACAGTACTTCTGCTGACGACCCTCTATCCACATACATGCGACGAACATTGTGTGTTCCAATGCTTATCTCAATAGAGAGAGGCGCATCAATCACATCGCTTGCTGTGATGAGAGGGAATGAGATTTCCCTGCCGCGTGAAAATTTTTGGCTAATTTTCTGCCTCGTGCGGCGTTGTCTGGATTGGATCATGTATATGGTCGAAGGTTTGTCCTTTTGGGGATCCTTCTTGTCATACTTCTTGTTGTCTTTTCCATCCTTCCAATCCTTAACCAAATGCTTGAGTTTACCTGACTTGATCAGCGACTCAATGTGCTTCTTGAGCTGGATACACTCCTCTGTGCCATGGCCCTTGTCATTATGGAACTCGCAGAAGCGATTTCCTTGCCGACGGTCCGGCGGAGTTGTCATTGGTGGAGGCCTCGGAAAGTTTGCCCCTTCCGTCAGCAAGATCTCCCGACAGGACATCTTTAGGGGGGTAAACTTATCGTCCGGCCGTCCTCCTTTGTTTTGGCTCTTATAGTCTGAGCCCTTGCTATTGTTTTGATTGCCTTGACCATCCGACTGTCTCCGAGATTGGTCGTTTGACCGGTACCCATTTCCTCTGGATGGGTAAGCCGCGGCAACAGCTGTTTCTCCCTCTATGAAATTTCTGACCCTTTCCATGAGGTCATCATATCTCTCTGGACGCTTGTCATTGAGACGCCTGATCAATTCCCTGTCTGTTATGGCGTGCATGTAGTCAGAGATTTTCAGGAGTTCCGGCATTGTCTTTGTGCGCGTGCACTCATCATTGAAGCGTTCAGTGAAGGCTTCTGTGGACTCCCCCGGCCGTTGTTTGACAGTTGCCAATAAGACCGGATCCCTATTATACTTCTTCCTCTAAGTATAATTGTTCTTGAACGCAGTGCGTAGTTCCGTGAAACTATCAATGCTTCATGGAGAGAGTCCCTCAAACCAATCACGGGCATTGCCGATCAGAGTTGAATTGAACATTGGGCACCATATAGGAATGGGCCATCGCTCAATTTTAGCCCGCGTATCGAATATTTTGAGGTGAACGTCCGGATCACCAGTTCCATCATAGGTCTTGACACACGCCGGCATGCGACGTTTGGTGTCCTCGGAGTAGTTCCGTATGCGAAGGGTGAATGGGTCTTCCCTGGGATCCGCCCATGGCCGGGTGAGCCTAGGGTCATCCCATGGTTCACACCACGGGCGGGAAAGATCCTCCGATTCTGCATCTCGATAATAAGGGCCACCATAATACTCATCATTGTTTGGTGGTGGTGGAGGGGTACGCCTAGGTCGGCGACGCTTAGGCGGATGGTCATCTGAGTCCTCCCCTGATGGATCCGGAGACGGGGGTGGTGCCCCATCCTTTGGGTGAGGACCACTTTTTTAAGACAAGTTGGGAGCCTTTTTCCTAGTGTCCATCCTATCCCACACGCTTGTGCGGCGGGTGGCTCTGGCCAGCTCCCGATCTGGTCGCTCGGGTGAACCATCGGAATTATCTCCCCCTTCTCGAGACTGCTTTAGTTACTGCATGAGGCGATCTCCTATGCGCTCAAACACATTCCTAGGTTGAGGAGTTTCCTCAAAGATGCTCCGCTCCTGAGTTCGGGCTTTCCTTTTCCTCTGATTTTGGGAAGAGGCGATTGGTCCGGTGTTGCCAACGTTGAGTCTAGATTGGAGGTTCCTCCCTAGATTCAACCTTGATGCAATCCCTGGGACGATCCTATCAATGTTCTGTGTGAGAACTCGAGTGAGATCCTCCTCGCTGAGTGGTTGGACTTCTACTTCCTCCTCCGTCGATGGTCTGCGCGGCTCCTTGTTAGGAGGTTTGGGCGCACTCCCTGGATCAGGGTTATCCAGGGTTGAAGTAGGTGGGGGTGTTATGGAGATCGTGCTCGTCACCCCCAAGGGCTGAAAACCACCACGGTTACCAGGTCCGCCTGCATGGCGGCTTGGAGATTGATTGGGGATGAGTATCCCTTCCCCTTGGGACTTCCGATTTCCAAGATTCGTGTTCATGGGATTAGCTTGCGGATGCCCCTTCGTCATTGGAAATTCAAGATGAGGTTTTGCTCTAGCTTAGTGTAATGGGTCCCACGGATGGCGCCAACTTGTTGATGCAAAAGTTGGGTGATCCTTGCTAAACCCGAATTAGGCTCAATTCGGGTTGGCTGGGCTCCGGCTCCTGCACCAAGTGAACTATTTGGTTGGGATCCTGCACACTAAACAATTCGCGTTAGGCTTACCGTGGGAGTGTTTCCCACGATTAGACTCCGGCGTGAGAGTAGGTAATCGGTTAGGGTTTTATGTGAGTTGAGAGTATAGAACGTAATACCTTTGTGGAACCTTTGAGGGTTCCTTTTATAGGCAGTGAAACCCTAATGGGCTGTCACTGATACTTCGGCCCCAAGGAAGAGATAAGCACAAGAATTAGATTGATTGTTATCTTCTAATTATGGTGAGTGAATATCCTCTTCTTTGGAGTAAATCACATTCAGAGATAGAGTATGATTCTGTCTAACCCTGCACCGATCATGTCGGGCTGTGGGCCACACACATGTGTGCGGTTACTGTTCATCCAAGCCCATAAGCTCAAATGAAATTACTCCCACCCATTCGTGATGGGCCCGATACGGGTAGTACCAGTGGGTCGGGTTCATGACCCGGCTGGGGACTATACGTCATCAGTCGTCTCAAGTTCTCACAACTTACGATCACTCGACCAGATCACTTACCGCATAAATACATAAAAGGCAAGGGTTTACCACAAAAACATCAACTATTGCTATCTATCGTTTAACCATCGATGATAAAAAAAATCGAGTCAAGCAAAGAGGATTTCGTACTTTGAATAAGCGAAGGGGGCAAATGGAATTGTCTTCCAACTACCGATGCATAGTTAGTAAACTTCAACAATTTATCATGTGTCGTTGTCATATCAAAAGAACAAGAAAAGAAGCAAATAAAGTACGATACATTCGATGTAGGAGAAGTCTTCGTCATTTCCCTCAGAGTTACTCACACTCGGATTTCCTCTACTTCGGAAGTCTTCTATTCTTGTTAAAATTTCTTCTTAGTGTCGGTATGAGCTCCTTTGGTCTTTCATCAACACCCTAGCAATTCTGATAAAATTCACACGTTACACACAACACATGAAAACATTTTTCCAAAATTACTCGGTTAAGGTGACTTGCCAAGTCAACGCCAAACGAAAGAAGAGATTTCAAGGAATACAAGAAAATTCAAAATTTTCTTTAGGAATCAAAGAGAATACGATTACTTGTATAAGGATCCACCATTTTTAAAACGTTCTCATCCAAACATTTATCAAAAACACTTCCGGTTTTAAAGATGACCAATTGATTTGAAACTACATTGCGCTTCATAATTAGCTAGATCATGCATACTTAAGGACCAAGCAACGACAACCAACAAAATAGGACTCTTCCCTAATTATGCATAGTTAGCTAAGTTGTGCATAATTGAGGATCGAGTGACGCCACAAACATTATTATTACATACCGAATATGACTACGAAAGTTTTCGACCTAATCTTCAAAATAATTAAACCATTTGAAATGGAATTTGAAATAGGAAAATATTGTTACTATCGTTTTAAGAAACACATCAAACATTTTTCGTCCACTTTGGAAACATACTTGTACTTTGCCTATTTGTGAGAAAAATAAATAAATAATTAAATAAAGAAATCGACACCATTTGCATTTGGTTCACCAAAACATTTCACACACTCAAACATATTTTCAAAATAGACTATTCACAAAATAACGGTAAGGTGGCTCAAGATTAAAGATCATGCAAGCACAACAAGAAATAAAATCAAAAAGCAATGAGATCGAACGAGGTAAACGAGCAATATAATTGCCAACTAAAATTTAACTACATTAGAAATGAAAAATACTTCAAATATATGACAAAAGTTTCAGAATAATCGACGGCAATCTACGAATACATAGAGTAAAAATTGAATATCAACACAAGCGTCAAAAATAAAACAACGATCATAATTCCCATCGTCTCAAGTTGCACACACATTCCACCAAGGGTATACGGGGAGATGAGAATAATCACTTGGTCGAATAGAAACAATTTCACTAGGAAGGTCGAGTTCTTTCACCTCTACAATTTGGTAAAGCGGCTTCGCCTCCTCACTTTTTGTTCAATATAAATAAATAACCAATTTAATGAAGATTTATAGCATCATTCAAGTAAATACAGAATTTTAGGTTCCATTAACTGAAAGAAGAAAAGTCATGACGTCCATGAAGAGGACAAAAATACACTGGGTAACATACTCTCATTATCAAGTACTAGCGAAGTAGCAACCCAAAATAAATATAATAATAATAATGGTTTTATACCATAGACAATATTAAAATGAACAATCAAAGGACTACCTGAGTTCAGATTTAAACTCGCAAAATCAAAGAAGGGATGTCGCACGATCGAACCATCGTGACTCAAAACATTTGATATACGTCTTTATCAAATAATATACAAGTAGGCGTGTGTTGGGTAATCCATTTTCATTTTTCTAATTAATGTTACCATGTACCTTGTAAAAGCGAGCATTTACATATTTTTAATTTGTGTTACACCATTAAAGAATTTATACCTTTCATTTTTCAACTTTACAAAGTCTTCATTTCTGGAAAAAATTCAATCTCTCGGCAATTATTAACATTAGTAGATGCGGTGACACGGTTATCATAATCGACATTAGGTTTGAAAATCTCCATACTTGTGTAAAAATCTCGTTAATGTTCATATCTTAAGTACCAAAAACGTACATAGTAAGAATTTTCAAAGTTTTACGTTATTATTATTACAACATATCTTATTACGTATATACTAATATCCATCATGACTCAAACTAGTCCAATTAACTCTTAAAATCAACTTTTGACTTTTTATTATACGTAAGTCTTCCTTAAAACTGTTTTGTTAAATCATATTCGCGCAATTCGACTCAAATGATAAAGAGGTTTCACGTAGTATTGTCTCGGATAACTTACTGATTTTAGTCAAGACTCGAATCTCGATAATAATAATAATAATAATATATAATTAAGATGCTTATTTCAATCATTCTAAAATATAGAAAATTCGAATTTGAAATCTTTAGCCTAATATCAAGTGATTTTAAAATTAACACATCTCGCAGTAGAGTAAAATGACGTTCCATCAACATTCAAAAATTCGTTTCAAGCATTAGAATTTCTCACTTAAAGTGTATATTCCGATTTTGTCCCACGTTAATAACTACAAGGAGTTATGAGTTCCATTTTATGCCAATGCATTCATAAATATAACTTGACCTCATGTTTAAAATAAAACCAGTTTTACAAAGTCTCTAGCTCTAAAACACATGACCAATTTTTCTACTCGTGTTCTATATTACAAATTATGCCAAAATTTTGCTTTATTGACCCGAAAATTAACTCATATCAAGCCCACAGCTACATATACTCGATAGTCATATCGTCAATTTTATTATAACTCCTTTCTCAAATTAAATTAAACAAAATCTTAACAAATCCATCACAAGCTTCTAGTATCAAATTATTAATATATGAAAACAAGGATTTTATGAGTAATACAAATTACTTATTACGATTTACCAACCAAGGTTGAAGGAAAAATAATTTCACATTGTCACTTTACTCTCTATAAGAGTTTTACTTGTTACAAGACGCATCATACGTCATTTTTGTCCAAAAGTTTCATTCACCAAATATTAAATATATAAAACACTTTATGTTTAAATCATTCGATCAACAAAGTTTAATGCTTATTTAACTCACACAAATGCCGGACCTCGTCATGTATAATATTGAATTCAAAATAATGAAACAACAAAACAAAATGAAATAAACGAAGCAAGAATACGTATGTCAACTAAGTGTTGTTATCGGCCTCGGATGAGTCTCGAAATC
Source organism: Glebionis coronaria (assembly GCA_025667525.1). NCBI lineage: Eukaryota > Viridiplantae > Streptophyta > Magnoliopsida > Asterales > Asteraceae > Glebionis > Glebionis coronaria. The sequence continues at coordinate 118,585 of JANFOE010000658.1, read as the reverse complement.
GTACACCAAAAAATTAAGACAAAACCACCAAATTTCAAGTTATCACGATTGATCACAACGCTAGTCTATACTTAAAACGCATATTTAAATCCAAGTAGGATGATAAAAACGATTAAATAGCGATACGCCTCAACCATGTTTCATAATATACACATATGATTCGCCGCTACGGTGTACGCATCGTCGATTATACTTTAGCCATATTATAGTTACGCGAATTAATATATCAAATCCATAAGAATAAGGGAAATAAAAATAGTACGTTAATAATTTACGTTCCAAAAAGAAGGTGTCCAAGAATGACACATCACGGTGTGGTAACGACAATCGGGATCAATCTAGTCGATATACAATATGTTACGAAGCATTATTTACATATCAAGAATATAAAACGAGGTTCACACTCGGTTATTCGAACAATAAATTAATTATCAAGATTGATAATTGGCGGTGAGGCTGAATTCTCAACAAAACCGCGTTATAAAATGTACAATAATCGCACGAGGACCATTGCTTCACGTGAAATGCCTCCAAATAGCATAGTATATACATACCTATGCATACAATCATTCCTACATACACGTAGGATTACAACGCAGTGTTGCTATGTAATGCAATGTAGCCCGTTATGCCAAATACATGCAACATATAAGATAATCTTACGAGAATTTGTAAATTACGATAATAAGTACTCAACGTACATAACAATATATCTTAATATATCATAGTATTTACTTACTAAATACTAGAGAATTCGTGTCAGTTTGAGGGATACATCTAAAATATAAAGCAATGCTAAAGAAATCTTACCGGAGCCATGCAGGATAGTTGTGTGCTTGGACAATTTCTTACGACACCAAAAGTTATAGTTTAGGATTTTTCAAAATGACCTAGTTTTCTATAACTCATGGCTCTGATACCAATCTATAACACCCCCAACAAATGCTATGCGCAGCGAAAGTACAACATTTGGGTGCTACGTAGTTATCATCACACATAAGCTATATTAAACGATTTAAAGAGACGTAAATATTTGAACATAAATTTTAACATTATTAAAAACATACAAGTCTACAGTTTTCCAAAATCCCAAGATAATACAAAACATAGTTTGCGTTTTGGTCCCCATTGAATCTCAACCCAAAAGTACCTTTTCGTTCACATGACATAATATAAAATATTTAAGTGCTAAAAGGGAAGAAAAACAAAGTAGACCGCCAAGCCACAACAACTTCCATCCTCGCATGCTCCGCTGCTATCAATCTTGGCTACCTGAAACACATGCATAAAACCGTCAACACAAAGGTTGAGCGAATCTATAGGTTTATCAAATCATAAGTTGAACATAAGTATTAAAAACCAATCATGATCATTCAATAGCATTGTCGTACTCACAATCTATTATTCAAGGATATTATCTTTAGCAATAGCTAATAATTGTGTTTAAGCTCGTGACACTAATCCGTTAACTCAATCACCCGCGTACAATTACCGGCATGATTAAGATGAAACCAGTGCCCCTTCTAAAGGCATCAGTTGCAATTATACCTTATTTCTTATCACAAGTTATCCAACCACAGAGGGTACTCAACGTACTAGCTCTCGTCTCGGATAGGGTCGTCAACCCCATAGTACTATAAATTGTATAAGCGGCTATCTCCAACCCACACAAGGGCAAGACAATAGTTAATAGTTCACGAATTTAGGGACTTTTGCAACTAGGTACTCAACACAATTCAAGGCAACATTCGGGTCCAACAATCATTCATGACTTATGTTCATTTTCATTTAAATTAGAATGTATCCCCCTCGCGGGTAAAATCATTTGAAATAAGTAAAGAGCGAGGCTATAGACTCATCTGGCGTAGTAGTAGTGGTTCTAGCGAAGACGTAACGAGAAATGTCACCGACGACGTGGATGCCCGGAAAAATCTAACACTTGACCTAAAAATCAAGGTGCGAAAACCAAATCAATACTCCGCGTACATTATTGTACTAAACACACGCATATGCAAACACACTCAATGCTTATGAAAACTCACGCCAAAATCAAACAAGTAGTTGTTACTAGACTTATATCATTTATCTACGTATTTAAAGTGATTCTCATTTTATAAATTTGTCGGTACTTACCAAAAGTACGGGCTGTTTTCTACGACTTAAGCACTTGTATAAAATTCAATAAAATTCACAAAAATACCTCATGACCTGTATAAAACCCATATTTATTCCCATAAAAAGTTTTCACTTCTATGACTCGTTACACATCACATTACTAGACATACACTTTTAGGACTGATTTTGCACGTTGACCATGTTGGACTTGGTTGACCCATTTAAAATAAACCATTGACCAATACGACACCTAAGTCTAAAAATAGACTCACAAATGCAGGTTTGAAACCAAAAATTAACTTTAAATCATATACCAAACTCTATCTATGGTCCCCGGGATTTGACCCAAAACCAAACACAAATTCGGATTGTGTTGATTCTCATCTCCCGGTACACGAACTTTCAAAATATCATAACTTTTGACTCGTTTGGAGTTGTAAGCTCTACCTTATACCAAAACGAAGCTAAGAAAAAGCTCTACAACTCTATCCTATGTTTATGACCTGCTTACCAAGTTAAACCCACGAAAAACACCCCTAAAGTTACTGATCTAAAATACCCTTCCAAAATCATTTCAAAACTTGTTTCCAGTCCATTCTAACGACACCTAGCCCCAACTTAACCATTCATGACCATTCCCAAATACCTTAATCAGTCCCTAACACCTAGAATATCAAGCCCACTATAAAACCCATTTACCAAATCAAGCATGCAACATGTTTAACTCATTCAAACACGCCTAAAACATCAATCTAAACACAAACCCACAAGCAAAATCATCAAACACCATGAACACCCAAACTCCCCCATTAGCCGTGGGGTGTTTGTGTTCAAAACACCCAACCCATGCTGTTTTTAACAAATTTTGTGGATGATTATCCATTATCGAATTACTAATTAGACATCCCACTAGTTTAATTACATCAAAACATGTTTTTGAAAAATCATTGATTCTTAAAAAATTTGTGTTAATGCATGTTGAAATTGATTGTTTAGGAACACTTACAAAGGTAAAAGAAGGATGGGTCTTTGTTTAATTTGTCTAAAAACCCAAGAAAATGATGGTGATGGTGGTGGGTGATGTTTGGTCGTCGGTTTCAAAGAGAGAGAGGGGGAGGGGGTTTGATTTTTAAGTGTGTGTTTGTGTGTGTGTTTATGTGTTTGTGTATAAAAAAAAGTGGGAGGGGCTTGTTTTGTCATTTTGGTTTTATTTTGGCCTCATTTTTAAACGACACTACTTAATAGCGTAAAATGACTCACTAGTTGATTTTGAAATTTTACGGGAGTCGGGGGTCGTCCAGAACACTCGAAAATACTTTAAAATGGTTCAAACGCGCACAAAACGAATATACACATGGTTCCGACTCGACTTAACACGTAATAAAAATAAAGTCTCGAAAAACTCAAATATCGATCAATCGATAATAAAAGGTAAATTTTGGGCATCCGTCGGTATCGTAGTCGTCACCGGTTCTTCTTAAATCGTCAAACGTTAAAATTACGACCTTAAACGTTGGTTTCAACTTAAACCGTCAAATATATAGCAAACGAAATTTCTTAAAAATTTCAAAAATATTCGTAAAATAGGATTAAATAAATAACGTTGGGCTCGGGATATCACATCCACAAGTGAGCCACAACAAAAGAGCGATGCTCATACTGAACAGCTCTTGAGACAATAACTTAGCATCTTACGGCACTTTTACTGGTATCACAGTTAAGCTTTTCAGTGTTTAATCGACAGCCTTTACTATAGAAAGCATCATCATATACCTCATTATCTGATGATGATGAGGAGTTGGCCATGAGAGCAAAGTGAACATGATCTCCTTCTTCCTTCTCGGCAATTAAGGCTTCATTCTCTTTCACATCCTTTGCCATAAAGCTCCAGTCCCATCCAATGCCATCAATGCCTTGCATGGCAACCATAGCTTTTGGCTCAGTGTTCCCAGCTGGAACAACTTGTCTTGATGTCCTACCAGCATCATCATTCTTTGGAGATCTGCATTCCCTATCAAAGTGACCCATCCTATGGCAATTGTAACACTCAACCTTGGATTTGTCAAACCCAGCCATGTCTTTAGCATTAAAGGACATCTTCCTTCCAAATCTCCTATTACACCTGTTGGCTCTCAGACTTGCAAGTGCCATAGACCATTTAATATCCATCTCTTCCAAATTTTCATCACTGATTTGCTCAAGATCCTCATAGGCAATCAAGGAACCATTGGAGAACTGATCAATGTATGCACAAACTGTGTCCAAATCAATACCAGCAGGTTTAAGCTTTGGTGATTCAACATAATATGTGTCAGCGTCAGAATGTGAGGCGCTGGCAAAGGTTGATCCACCGCTAACATAAGTTGATCCAGTAACAAGATGCACATTTACCTCTCTTTCACTGGTTTGAGTACCACTATGTGAGATGAAAGCCATGTTCCCAGGGGTTGACTTACTTCCATGACTTGGTAAGATTTCACTTTCTACTAGCTTCAACTTATTGTAGACGTCATCAAAGGTAGAGCTTTTGTGAGCATTGGTAGCAATGATTGATCTAGCCTCGGTTTTCCACGCATCACCAAGGCTTCTGAGAAAAGTAGTAATGATATCAGCATCATCATGTTCTACTGCCATGAATGTCAACTTGCTAGTGATGTCTAGAAGTTTGCTTCTAACCTCACTTAGCTTCTCATTAGGATGAGCTTTAAACACAGCATATTCATGCAAAAGTTGTTTCTTCTTTTCTTTGGTAGTGTCTTCATTGCCACCATAGCTGATTTGAAGAGCTTCCCAAAGTTCTTTGGCAGACAAGAAACTTCTATACATGTGTTGATTGTTTGGACCCAGAGAAAGTTTAAGGAGACTCAAAGTTTTCACGTCATTCCTTCTCTTTGGAATATCCTCAGTTGAGACAACTCTCCCATCTGTAGGTCTTTCTTTTCGATCTTCAGCAGTTGAACTAGCACCTGATCTTGCTGCATTAGCAGCAGCAATCTTTGCAGGTTTATCGAATGAGTTTCCAAATTCAATAATTTCCTAGAGGGTGATCATGAATTTGAAGATATTGTTCAAAATTGAACTTCCATAGCTCAAAGTTATCAAGGTCTAGCATGGGGACTTTCAGGTTGTGACTTGATGAAGAGGAGGTCATTGTCTCTGGAGTAGACATCTTGTCTGGTTTTTAGGGTTTCTTAAATGATTATGGTTTTTGGCGATTTAGGGTTTTTAGGGTTTCGTGTTCTTTAGATCAAAGTTCCTCAACAAGCTCTGATACTACTTGTTGATCCCAAATTAGATCGATTTAGCTTTGTGTTAACCGAGATTGAATCAAGATTAACACCTAGAGAAACTTTGTGTTATGAAACAATCCAAGTGTTATGCAGAATTTATCACTTAGAACAAGAACACACAAAACAGAATAACCCAAACTTTCACTTTGATTGATTGTAAAACTTGCGTACAATGAAAGTTCAAAACGTATATTAAACTAAAACCTTAAGGCCTCCTTTTATAGGTTAAGGAGCCTTGTACAAGAGTCTACGTATCAGCTAATTTAGGTAAAGATAAATATAGAAAATACAATGCTAAACATATCTTTACTAAACATACAAAACGTGTAGACTAAGTATCCTATCAGTAGATGACTTTCTTCTTGTCAGCGCTTCAATATGTCTTGTCAGCGCCTCATTATCTCTTGTCAGCGCCTAAAGTCTTCTTGTCAGCGTCCCAGTGACTTAGCTATTTTTATTCCCAACACGTAAATCCTGAGATCTCGAGAATTTTAATTAAATTATATTTTAGTTATTTTTTTGATCATTGATAATATTTTATTCAGAATTATAAAAGAAATTATTTTTATTTTTCCATATTTATTTACTACGAAAACCCGAAATTTAATTTCAACAATTAGACCAAGCTCTAATATTATTTCTAATATTCAAACAAATATTTATTACCCGACTACTGGTTATCATATTCGCTTTTAAGGATAATATTGAGTTATCGGCTAACCGACATGGTTAAGGCTTCAACGTATCGAATACGTGCCATTTACTATTTATCGTCAAAGACTGTGTCCGTCATTGACCGTAAATATTCTTTTTATGACATAAAAATATTTTCTATTGTCATCATTTTAATTTTCGTTTCACAAGCATTTTTCGTAAATTATGTTAAACCTTTAAGCGCCATTCTTTTATATAGTACGTTAACGTATTTTAAATCATAAGCCCTTATTTAATTATCAAAATATTAATGTTCTCCGAATGTCAATGTTTCTTCTTTTTATTGAGCGTTTATTTTTCGTGGTTTAGTGGGTATCTTATAAATCGCGTAACTTTTAAAATATCGGGCTTTAATAATACCCGGTTTTGCTATTCCGAGACAAAATTATATAAATCTTACCTAAATCATATTTATGAAAAGCCACACAACATTGTGATAATAATATCATAACGTGTCTCCTATTTTTACAATGTATTACACGTGTTACTCATATACGTAGAGAGCAAAACAAACTCACCATTTTGATAGCTATCTTCCGTACATATGAGAAGATTCAAAGACATCCCTTACTTTCTTTTTTGTTTTTCCTTTGCTGCGTAAAACCTCAATCAAATTACAATGACCATTATTTTAGTTTATTGTCATCTTGAAAGTCTTGCATCCTAATTTGGTTCGTAAGTAAAACTGTTTCGTTTTCATAATTTTTTTGTAAGAATCATTCTTTTCATCTTAAGTTCATATGTATTACTTATTAATTTCACATATATTATTTGATATATTTATCATTGTGTAAGTTTGAGACATTGTATATAGTAGTTGAAATTTAAACATAGTAAACAGGATTTCTAGCTAAACTTTTGGGACTATTTTAGATCAGTACCAAAAAGGAGGGTATTGTATAAGACCGTAGGTTATGGAAATTAAATAAAAATATAGAAGGATAGCCTTGTGTATTGTTGTGATTTTTCCGGGTCACTCCTCTCGTGACGATGTCCAATGAATTAGATATTTCCGAAACAATAAAAAGTGCTGAATCTGAACATGATTTATACACTGGCAGAAAACTCTTATAAGATCTCAGAACCATTGATAAAAGTAAAACTAAGAGTTTTAGATAAAATAAAAAAGAACTATATTTAATTGGGTGGTCTACCAGTTCTTTTGCGGTATGGAAATGACAGCCGAAACGGTAGAAACGAAGTCGGCTTCTTAAAACAGCCAACGTTTCTAAGTGAGAAAAGGGATAATTAAGATATAAGAAGCATGAGCTATGAATAATTGGATACATAATCAATATATTATATAAGTTGATAATGATTTTGGTGGAAATAACACACCTAGATGATATACGGTCTAGGAGATATAATCTAATTAGCGAGACATGTAAAGAAAATTGTAATAAACGGGTTATATTCAATTAACGTAGAACATGATGATTTTTATAAAAACCGAAGTGATAGGACCCACTTGTCCGAAATGTTAGACTCATTTATATACTGATATTTTTGAAACTTGAGACCCGACCATTAAAAAAGTATTAACTCAGTATTGCTTGAGGAGTTTTTAGAGCCCGTAATGCGTATAAAGTGGATTTGGGCCATAAAAGCCCAATTCACACTTATAATGGCTATAGGATCAATGTTGGGCCTCAGATTTATAATAAGTTAAGAGTTTAATACTGAGATCGAAATGGACTGAAGTCACAAAGAACTTGTAATGGGCCACTAATGGGCTTTAATGGGCTTAATGGTTATAATGGGATAATACATGAAATTGTTATCAAAAGTCCTATGAAAAGTTTTATAAAACTTATACAATGTCCAAACTTACTAAAGTGAACTATTTACATATATATGTGACATATGTATAGTCTCAAGCCTATGACGAGTCTCGTCATTATAGGTCTCATCCGGTCATATGTCGACCGTTGGGCATCTTGTTCTCGATCAACGCGTGATTGTTATTTTGTGGAGTCGTGTGTCGACTATCAGATGTTTGTTCCTTGATCTATGTGTAATCGCTATATCAGGTGAGTTCATAGCCCCTTTTTACTACTTGTACATTATTTCTAAACGCGGGGTGAGATTTTACATAGCGGAACACATTCATTTAAAATTGTATGCTATCCAGAACTCGTATTCTATCCATAACTTGTATGCTTTCCAGAACTTGCAGAACTTGTATGCTTTCCAACAGTTTTTCATTATTATTATTGCTTTTAGTGTACATAGCTACTAAGTTCCCCTGTTGATCATGCACCGTTAATTATTCCTGTAATACTTCTTGCAAGCGCGAATGTTGTGGGTGGATCCATTGGGATTGACAATCCCTGTCTCGTATTACTTTACCGCATTACATTTGTTTATACCTGAGTATTTAGGTGGAATACTCACTAGGGGAACTTACATGTTGTTAAGCTTCGGTGTCATGAACTAAATAGCAATAATAATGGTTTCGGGCTATGGTTAATGATCATAACCATTTTCCTTATTTACTTGTTTTACAAATGAATGCTTGTGTTCCACAACTTTACTACTAAACCTATGAATATCACTCAACTTTGTGTTGACGTTTTACATGTTTCATCTCAGGTAATGACACTTAATTTTGCTTGGATGGGAGCCCGTAGGATATTCTCACAGCTTGGAAATTTCTGTGTAATAGTTTAAACTTTGGTATTGGTAAAAGTTGTCTGAAGTTTATCCTATATTATTGGTAACCATATATATATATTACAAAACCATGTTTAAATAATATATTTTTCCGCTTATAAAACTCTGGGACCTTTGTTTAGAAACTCTGATCTTTTATGATGTAATGTAAATGTTTTATTACGTCATTTTCGAGTCATTTATAATTCATTGTTTCTTGTACTATGACGTGGTATCCCATGCTGCCTACGTGTTTCCTTGCCTGAATTTGGGGGTCTCACAAATTGGTCTCATAGCGATGATTATAGGGAACTGAGTCGTTTTCAAAACTTGGTCTATAACCGAAAATCTAAATGTTTCATGTTTCTAAGTGTCAAACACAGAACTGTCATTGTTCTTCAATATCTGCGCGGGTAACTCTCTAATCCTTATTATTTAATTTTAATTATTGTTGTAGTATTTCATCTCTTGATTATATTTTGAAATACTACATTACCCTATTGACGATAATTACTATCTCTTTTCAAAGCCTATGTGCTTCATGAGTTATCATTGGAAATTACTTGTTACATATGCTCTTGCTGTATTCCTTGAACTCTTGTTCGTGTAAACTTGATCTCGTTACACTGATTTTATATTGTTATGACATTCATACTTGTATTCGGAGCGCGTATGCTGCCGACTTTTCATACTCATTTTTTTAGTACTATTGTTATTTCGTTTATGTATGGTGCGGCTGACCTCATATACTCGTTCGTTTTGAACCGCCTGTTTTTCTCGACTCACTGTTACATGTTGTGTGTATTCTCGTGATACTATTGTTTGGGATTAAATAAGTGTTGCTTTCGTTGAAACTTCCGATTTTCAGTTTACCTACCTTACATGTTACTTTCATTATTTAACTCCTTTAAAATATCTACTTAGATATCCAAATTGTTTTCCAACCATCTGTGATTGGATACCTTGAAAATTAGTCTATAGACCATTCTGTAGCTCAATGTGTCTTCGAAAAAGACTAAGGGACATCGTGTGAGTCACACATCTCGAAGCATTCCTTGAATCCATGTTAAATAATATCGTAGGTTTTCGTAACCTTGATTGACCATTATGTCACCGTTTTACCCGACACTCGTATATTGATTAAATTTTACTTCATTGATCATTCTACGTTTCGATTTTGAATTACAATGTTCGTTTGTACCTTGGAAACACCACCTTCATCTTGTAATTCATACCCTATGACATAATGTGGTGCTTGTTTGGAATACGATTTTACTCCAATAAACTTGTATCCTCCCCTTTCATTAACCCTCCTTGCTCCGGGAGTGAAACTCGTTAATGTTCCATTTCTTCTCGGTATGTTTTGTGTTTTTGGAAAATTACGCCGCCAAGAGACTTTCCTACCTTGCATCTCGAAATCTAATACATGAATGTCATGCACTGTTTTGTTTTTTTAGATTCTCGATGGTATCTATAAATCATTTTCTATGCTATATTTTTCTTTATATGCTCAATTATACAATCTATTTTTCTTTTTAATGAGATCCACAAGTCATGTGTGTACATAAATTCCGGGTCCTTATGAAGTTTGATTAAATTTCGAGGTGTGTCGAAAAATATACTTTCTGCAGAAAATTTACATGTAAATTGACGTTGTCGAGAAAATATTTTATTAAAGTTTAGACTTAAAAATATGTTTCTACTTGTCAAGACGGTTGTTTGGAGATAAAATTCGACCCGTAACTCTTAAAAACGAGCAAGTTCCGCTCATTTGAATTTTGTAAAATCATAGTATTTATTTTCTGCGCATAAGGTAATTTAGTGCATATGCATAACCGCAGGGGGTAAAATTGTCATTTTCTGGTTTTATACATTTGTCGGTCGAAATACGAAAGTTGTCTGAAATATCGTTTTACGTCTACCGCGAAGGAAGTAGTGTTGAAACTGATATTCTACTTTCTTAAAAGCATACTTTTGTCGAACAATTTTTGATGTGCATGTATATGGATTCGTTTACCCTTTATTTTGTACGTCACCTATTTGTCATTATATTCTATCTTTCTTTTCCTTGATGGTACAAATGATTTGGATCGAGACTTGAAGTTCTTATTTTCACATCTTTCGTCATCATTTTAATACGTGTCTCATGACGATTCTGGATAAACCTTTTGAGACTCTATCATCACGTAAGCATTTCATCGATTTTCTAATTAATTATTCTTTACTACTCCCATGTAACCCACTCGTTATTTTATAATATGTCATCATGTTACCATGTATATAAAATTGTTATTTTTTTACGAATAACTTTACCAATTTGTACTAATGGGCTTTATAAAATACTTGAAAAAGAAATACCTTATAAAGTTAATTGACATTGTTTTACGATGTATTTTCACAAATTATTTTACTTTGGTCTTATAAAAGAATATTTGTAACATTAAAGTTATTGATTTAAATATCAAGTGAATTACTTACTTGCGAAAAATTTAATAAATCATATTAAATTCTGTTTTACAAATGGCATGTTGTTTTTATATATAAATATAAGAAATGTAACACTAGCTTGACGAAACTGAGCATCGCATTGCTAGTCCTAAATTATGCATGGCCTGATAACCTATGCGTAATTTAGAAGGAGCCATGTAAGGCTGAATAGTAGTCACCTTGAAATCTTGTTACAATAAAATTATGAAAACTTTTATACGTTATGCAAGTAGTACAAGTTCATGACAAATGCATATGTTTCTTTATCTTTACTGAACGAATTACGAGTCTGCGAGTACAATCTATTTTTCTTTACTCAATGAGCTTTGCTCCACTTCTTACCTCATTTTCTCTCATGATACAATTCTATTTACCGCTCGTCTAGTTACTGACTATTGATATCGTACTTAGAAGTTCTAGTGTTTTTATACTTTCTCATCGACCAACTTTCTTTGAGTAAATTATATCTTTGAAATGTATCCGGACGAGAACAACGATTTATGACTGTACATGAATAGTGATATCGTATATTCGTCATGATATGTGTCAGAATCTATTGCCTCAAAATTCGCTCGTGTAAACCAAGTGTTGATTTCGCTCTCTAATTGCCAATGTTGTTCATTTTACTTGAAGAGTTAAGATCTATATAGACACTTAAATTAGCATAGACCTATCCAACCAATCCTAATCACCCATTTTTTTAAAAACCCACTTCCCACTACTATTTTAAAAATTTAATATCTCACAAACGGTAAATCGTCAAACGAAAAAAATACGCATTTGTGACAAGAATTAAATCATCTATCTATCGAGGGGCACATGTATATACTTTCGATGAACTTTTTTTTCGACTTTTTTTTTTAAGTCACGTCTGGAGAGAATCATATATGATTCGTCACGAATCATATATGATTTTCAGAAAATCATAATGATTCGTGATATGGATCATATATGATTTTCTGAGAATTATATATGTTTCGTGACAAATCATATATGATTCTCTCCAGACGTGACTTAAGAAAAAAGTCGAAAAAAAAGTTCGTCGAAAGTATATACATGTGCCCCTCGATAGATAGATGATTTAATTCTCGTCGCGATGATATGTTTTGTTTTACGTAACGATGAACGGTTTGTGAGATATTTAATTTTTAAAAAATGAGTTTTTTGTTACATGATAAAAATGGATGGTTGTGATGGGTTGGTTGAGTCTATGCTAAACTAAGGGTCTATGGGGATCTTTTTCCTTTACTTGAATCATACACAAGTGACAGTTTAAGAATTTTTCTTGAATTGAAAATTTGTTAGGGTGGCTTTTCTTTTCGATCATGTATCGATCACCGAGAACTTAATGAGCCGAGGTTTGCGACACTAACCATTCTCAAAGAATTAATAACTTGCTAAATCCTTTGTTTCTTATTGTCTCATCGTTGAAAACGTATATTTCGTCGCATCCTTTGAGGAATTCGTACGACTTTCGCTTCATCCCCTTGTACCATTGCTTACATACTAATTGCTGACTATTATTTGCTTCATATTCTTTTGCTATCTTGTCATCTTTTGAAAACCGAATATGTACCCTGTTTACCATTCGATACATTAAACACCTCTATGAATTTCAATTTATTATTATAAATTTTTAAGAAAATTTTATACATTTTACCAAACATTTAAATTACCAAATAACTGTCTCAAGCTAAAATGTCAGATCTATAAATTTTCTTTGTAAAAATTAAATCTATGTTTAAAATGACATCATGTGTTACCTTTTGAACTACTTTGATTTAACATCATATTTTAATTTGAGTTTAATGAAATTATCGTCTTAAACTTCATTCCTTTTAAGGATTTTAAATAATTTCTAAAATAGATTTTCTCTAATCGTAACCATAAACCCAAGTTTTAACAATAATTTCATATAATCGTCCTTCTCAAGACGACCAAATACAATTTGAACCTAGTTTACTTCTATAAGGAACACTATGTTGATCAAGAAAATACTTAGCGATTGTTTTCCCTTTAAATATACATTTTTGTCTTAATCTCTATATAACATACTTAAACCCCTCCTTTTTCTTAGTAAAGTAAATTATTGTGTTCTACGATTTACGCAATTCGCGATTCCTCGTCGGTCATTAATCTTAATCAGTTTTAGTGCATCTTGTCCGTTTAAGCGTTTATCATGTTTATTATATCTCTAAATACTCTCTAGTAATTAAAGATCAGTTCAAAGCAAAATATCTCTATTTGTTCCCGTCTCCAGTTGAACTCCGAGGGACCAGATTTCCTTTAGGGGGGTCGACTCTGAGAACTCGTATTTATCTCGGTAATTAAATTATTCTTTTATTCGTACTTATCGATTTAACAATGTTTTACTTGTTCCTCTTTTCTTTTTCATACGTAAATCCTGAGATCTTGAGAATTTTAATTAAATTATATTTTAGTTATTTTTCTGATCATTGATAATATTTTATTCGAGATTATAAAAAAATTATTTTTATTTTTCCATATTTACTTACTATGAAAACCCGAAATTTATATTCAATAATTAGACCGAGCTCTAATATTATTTCTAATATTCGGACCAATATTTATAACCCGACTACTAGTTATCATGTTCGCTTTTACGGATAATACTGAGTTATCGGCTAACCAACATGGTTAAAGCTTCAACGTATCGAATACATGTCATTTATTATTTATCGTCAAAGACTGTGCCCGTCATTGACCGTAAATATTCTTTTTATGACATAGAAATATTTTCTATTTTCTTCATTTTAATTTTCGTTTCACGAGCATTTTTCGTAAATTATGTTAAGCCTTTAAGCGCCATTCTTTTATATAGTGCGTTAACGTATTTTAAATCATAAGCCCTTATTTAATTATCAAAATAATAATGTTCTCCAAATGTCAATGTTGTTACTTTTTATTGAACGTTTATTTTTCGTGGTTTAGCGGATATCTTTTAAATTGCGTAACTATTAAAATATCGGGCTTTAATAATACCCGCTTTTGCTATTCCGAGATAAAATTATATAAATCTTACCTAAATCATATTTATGAAACGCCACACAACTTTGTGGTAATAATATGATAACGTGTCTCCTATTTTTACAACAATGTATTACACGTGTTACTCATATACGTAGAGAGCAAAAACAAACTCACCATTTTGATAGCTATCTTCCGTACATATGAGAAACTTCAAAGACATCCTCTACTTTCTTTGTTGTTTTTCCTTTGCTGCGCAAAACCTCAATCAAATAACAATGACCATTATTTTAGTTTATTGTCATCTTGAAAGTCTTAGTATCCTAATTTGGTTCGTAAGTAAAACTATTTCGTTTTCATATTTTTTTTGTAAGAATCATTCTTTTCATCTCAAGTTCATATGTATTACTTATTAATTTCACATGTATTATTTGATATACTTATCACTGGGAAAGTTTGAGACATTGTATATATTAGTTGAAATTTAAACATTTTAAACAAGATTTCTAGCTAAACTTTTGGGACTGTTTTAGATCAGTACCAAAAAGGTGGGTATTGTAGAAGACCCGTAGGTTATGGAAATTAAATAAAAATATAGAAGGATAGCCCTGTGTATTGTTGTGATTTTTCCGGGTCACTCGTGTCGTGACGATGCCGGATGAATTAGATATTGCCAAAACAATAAAAAGTTCTGAATCCGAACATGATTTATACACTGGCTGAAAACTCTTATAAGATCTCAAAACCATTGATAAAAGTAAAACTAAGAGTTTTAGATAAAATCATAAAGAACTATATTCAATACGGTGGTTTACCAGTTCTTTACGGTTTGGAAATGACGGACGAAATGGTAGAAACGAAGTTGGCTGCCTAAAACAGCCAAAGTTTCTATTAGAAATACGTTTTAACGTATATTAGAAGTATCGGTCACTCCACAATATGATTTATGTTGTAATAGCTCGTAGTTAGCAATTAGTTAAATGTTACTTATTAAGTTAAGTAAGAACCGGTCCATGGGCTTGTCATGGACCGGCCCAAGCCCAATGTTAGGCTTGGAGTATAAATACCCTTTCCACCATGGAAAGGGGTTGGTTGTTGTTCCATTTGCACTTTCATATTAATAAAATCACACACATTTTCTCTCACTTTCTCTCTCTAGTTTCTCTCACTAGAAAACATCAACCCACTTCATAGATTCATAGGTTATCAATATTCTACCCGATTAAAACAATTAAATCGACATGCAACATGTATAACCTACCCGAGACCTTTTTCTAAAGATCTTGATATTATGACTTCTTTTGGTGTGTCGCTTGTCACTTGAAGATGAACCTTCGGTTTATTTTAGATGCAAGAAACAACAAGATCAATTTTGTTTAAACATGACATTGTCATTTGAAGATCGAATGATGTGGATTTTGTTTTTGATTTAGAAAGTGGCGTGTTCGAATGAGAGTATGAGATTTTACATTCTTTTGTTGGCTGCAAGGATTTGAGAAACATATTGAAATGAGGCGTGAATTTTTTTAAGATTGAGATAAGATGGGGCAGTGGTTGTGATGTGTGTGTGGCTGCGTTGGTTTCAAATGAGGATTAGGGTTGGCTCTACTAGTTATTATATTCCTAATTTTAAGGTTGATTAGTCATGGGTTGGTCATTGGCAGAAACGGGCCTAATGTTTCAAATGGACTTTGTGAAGGAAATAGATAGCATGCTATTTTAAAAGTCAATATCAAAAATTGTTATATCAAAAAATTTATTTATCATTTCACATGATAAATGTTAAATTTTTTTGATTAACTATTTTAAAAGTGACAAAAAGACGAGACTAAAGTGACAAGATTTGAAGACAAGTATCAAGACTAAGTGACAAAATTTTTTGACGAGACCTAAGAAAGAATGGGCGATTTTTTAGTGGCTACAGATTTTGTTTGATCGGGTATTAATTACATGACGTTGAAGACGGATTTTTCGAAGGCGTGTATTTATTTTATCTTTTACTAGATAACTTGCTCGTGCTTAATCCTAGAATGAAGACTTGGTTATCTGGTTTCCGGGTTCGGGGTGGATGGTTGATGACTCGGATAACTATCACTTAAAGGGGTTACATTGTTGTACTCAGTGTCACGCGCGTTAGTCGACGTGGATAATTTCAAGAGGTGTTGTGCTTATAGACTTCTTCAGTGATGCATTCAGTACTTAGAGATTTCTCCACCGTTCTTCATTCAACAATAGTGCAAGCTTAAGTCACAAGATCGAAGGATTTTTATTCAGCTTCACGTTTGACGTATCTGGTTCATTCTTTCAGTGGTCACTTCAATTGCTTTCATGTGGTATGGTAAAGGTGGCCATGGAGAGTTTATGAGAAGAGATTTTCGATCAACAGCTGATTCTCACAAAATATATAATTCAGCTTATTTATTATTCTCACGAGATTTCAGGTTCATGTGCGTACAATTTATTGATGGTTCCGAGTTTCGAAACCATCAAGGGGGAAGAAGCAGACACATTGAACGCACAACGAGTACACGTGATGAACTTCATACCTTCTTTTGATTTGAAGATATTCCGGGATGACATTTGTCATAGCCGCAGAGAAAATCAGTGTTTTAACTCGTGTCGTTATCAATCTCCAAACGGTACACTACTGATTCGAGGTTTAATTGTTTGATTGTTGCAATTAAACATCATTATTATCCTATATGCATTCCCGGGACTTAATTGACTCTGGTGCATCTCTGGAAGAAGACGTGTGCATTTCCGGGACTTAATTGACTCTGGTGTTACGATGTCAACTTCATGAATGGGATAAAGTGTCCACTTCAGTATTTGAGCTTCATAATTGGGATTGATTTACCTTCTTCAACTATGTGGGGGAAGAAGTGTCTTGATTTTTTCTGGTATGCATAACTTGAACTCTCAGGGGGAAGAAAAATTCAGAAGAATTATTCAAGAGTGAGATGAAAAGTTGTTGATCTACTTGGGGGAAGCTATTTAAAATGCTTCTACATCAAGTTTATGTGGCATGAATTAGGGGGAAGCTAATTCAGAAGCTTCTCCTTAACCAGAAGTGTATGGGTTACTTAGCTCGTGCCGTTACAGTATTTCTACTACAAGTTACCTTAAAGATGAGTCGTTTTGAAGACGAAGGCCTCAGAAGACTTCATCAGCATTGGATGCTTCAAGAAAGCTCTTGTTCTTAATTATTTTGTACTTGATAGGTAGAATATTGTAAGGAATTCTACACGTCGTCCCATGGGGGAAGATTGTTGGAAACTCACTTTATGTTACGACATTTAAGAATTCCCGTTAGTTATCATAGTCACGCACATTTAGACTAGACTAGGCTCGTTGTAAAGTGCGTGATTGAAGGTCTACTAATTCTAAGGATTTGGTAAATGATGGATAGATCTAAGGATTTGATGGTGGAATGGGGAAGAAGGAGATGGTGGTGTAGAGAGAGAAAGGAGAGGGAAGAAAAGTAGAGAGAGAAAGTGATTAGATTAATGATAAGTTGTTGAATGAAAGAACCACCACCCCTCCTAACATGCTAGGAGGGGTATATATAGCCCACCCTACATGTGGGCTATATGGACTATATTTAGTACAAACTGGATCACGAGCCTAATACAATAATATATCGTTGGAGCGACCGATCCTTCATAAATACGTAAAACGTATTTCCAACAATCTCCCCCTAAGGGAGGTCGCTCCAAGTTACAAAGTTCTAAATATTCTATAGCTCGTGATCTATGCTAATAATGATGTGACCGAGACTTTCTTTGGGAAAACACATTTCCAACAATCTCCCCCTAAGGGAGGTCACACCATTTTACAAAATCTTAAACCTAGCATACTATGCTTGAGTCTTCGATCTTGTTCTTGTGAATATGCTTGATGTGATCTTTGACTTTAGTCTTGAGCATGTTTCATTGCCTTGACCTTGTGCATTCATCACTTGTGAAATTTGCCTCTTCGTGACTTCATGTTCCACATACTTATACCTTTAAATTCTTGAAAGCTTCAGAGTTTGATACAGCGGAAGACTTGACCTTCAGACTTTCTTGAATTTGTTGAAGTACTAAGTGTATGTAGTATGAGCATGTGGTAACGACTTCTTCTGGATTGTACACCGCAATGCTACCTTCTTGTTACGCTGCATAAGACAGTTAGTAACAAACAATATACACGGATGAAATGGCCTTGAACATTTCATTCTAATTCGGTAGCATTTTACCTCCGGTCGGTGAAGACCGTTGGACGATATTAAATATCGTACTTGTGGCAGGTAGTTTCAATAAAGAACCTCCTTGACAAGATTTCGCGGGTAAACCCGTTCTCTTTACTCGACCGTCCAAAGCTGACTGCGAACGTAAAGAGTGAATCATTTGGATAATATTATCCGCATGATTTGAAGCCGTCAATTCATGTTCCTGGAACAAGTGAAGTTCAATTAAGAACCGCACCATCGTTGCTTTCCAGTTGTCACTAGCTTGATTCATATAGAATCTTGCATGTTACCTACCAAGTGCTGTTTGATGTTAACACTAGAAGGATTTCCATTCGTCACTGTAAATACTTAATAGTATTACTCTGAATGTTCTGGCAAGATCACTAAGATATTGCGTAGAGGCCTGGAACGTGTTTAAATTCATTTAAGAATTAAACCACTGTTGCTTTCCAGTTATCACAAGTTTGATTCATAAAGAATCGCACAAGTCACCTACCATGAGCTTTTTGATATTCGCTCAAGAAGGATTTCCATCTTCATTGTAAATACTTTCGTATTACTCGGATGTTCAGGCAAGATCATGAAGATTTTGCGTAGGACTCTTAAGAACTTTCTTACTTTTCACAGTGTGTGAAGAAGCAAGGAAATATGAAAGTGTGTCCTAATGAGATATTTGATGATCTCAAATGGCTCTAGACTCGATCGTGCATTTTGGATTTTAGTGATCGGAGGCTGGAGAGGAGTGCCACCTTTTCAATACCAATTTATTCGGAGTGAATAAACCAGTAGATAATGTGTTGATCTCCGTGTGATTAAAACAAATACCTTTTGAGAGATATTTGAGTTAGCTGGGAAGGGTTGTGCATTGCATCACTGGGTCCATGATGTCAGTCTTCAATATCAAGAATCATTAAAAATGATCTCAATAGCATATGAATTGACCCGGTTTCTGCCTAAGTTGTAAGGAGGGCTTCTTTCTTTACACCCTTTATCTTTACAATTCTTTTTCATTCTTCAACCCCTTCAATGCTTACCAATACGTCATCACTAGCACCTTGTTGTGATTGTTCCAGTGCTAACTTAAGTACTTGGTCGGCATTCAGCTACGTTCACAATCTTTCTCCATCTTTCCTAAGGACTACTATTTCTAGCTATGAAATGTCCTTGGGAAGATTCCTCCGGTTCTAGAGAAATCATTGGACTTTAACCTATCCTACCATCCTTATGTCACCACAATCTTCACCGTCGTGAACTAGAGATGTTTTGGGTAAGTGTATGTCACCATGAAATCCATTTTGAAGTGCAAATCCATTTTGCTCCCCCTTAACATATGCTACGATATTCGAAAACATTTCGCACATGTCGGGATGAGCTAACACGTTAAGTCAAACCATTTGTGATTAATCATTTCACATATTAAATCACATTTTCTCCCCCATATTAAAAATATTAACCCAATCGATGTTTTTAATATCAATTGATTTAATAGCATTTTAAGAAAATTTGGGAAGAAAAATGCAAATCCAATTATCTTCATGAATTACACAAGCTCCCCCTCAAATTAATGAGGGTCTACTTGAAACGTAAATTAAATACCTTTTAAACACAAGTGTAAGGTATTTATCACGTGCAAGGATCATATATGATAATGTATTCACAAGATTAGCAATTTACGAGGTTGGACCTGAATAATGGAGAACATCATATGAAAGAAGCACATGGTTCTTGTTCACGAATGTTGGTCACCTCGTCACGTCCCCGAGAAAATTAATTCCCGTTGTTGAGTCAAAGCTTTCCGGTGAAATGCTTGACTTGATTATGAAAAGCGGGTTGCTATCTGAAATAATAGCAAACCATTTTGAGCATGTTTTAAAAGTTTGAACTTCTGCTCGAACTTTATTTACAACCCCGTGTCATTATTGAATGACATTTCTAGGTTCATAAATATTATCGATTCCAGAAGACATGCTCTTTTTATCAAAACATTTTTGAACACACAATTTTGAAAGATTTAGAAAAACCTTTTGAGAAATTCTCGAAAAATTGTGTTCAAAGTTTTTGAAAACCAATTACTTGAGCTTAAGATGTTGAATATCTTATAAAACGAGCTCAAGTCCGAGAAGTTGTAAACTTCCCGTTGTTAAGGATAAGTTTATCATCGGCGATAAACTTTCCTTTTATCTGACGGACGAGTCCTAAGCTGACATTTACTTAGAAGTCGTTTTCATGAGCTTGAAAACTTTGACTGTTTTAACAGAAAGCTCATGACCGAGAAAGGTTAATTTCTCGTTATGAGGAAAAGTTCTCTTATTTAAAAGATACACTTTCCTTTCTGAGCTTAAAACTTCGAATGTTTTAAGACAAGCTCATGACCGAGAAAATTGAATTTCTCGTTATGAGGATAAGTTTATCATTAATGATAAACTTTCCTTTATTTGAAGTTCGAGTTACAGTCTGACATTTAACTGTAAGTCATTGTGCATGAGCTTAAAAACTTCGAATGTTTTTAATATTAGCTCATGCCCGAGAAAAATTAATTTCTCGTTGTTAGGATAAGTTTATCATCGGCGATAAACTTTCCTGCCTTTGAAGAACGGGTTACAGACTGTCATTTATCTATAAGCCTTAATGCATGAGCTTAAAAACTTGGAATGTTTTTGATATAAGCTCATGCCCGAGAAAAATGGATTTCTCGTTTTTAGGATAAGTCATCATCGGGATGAACTTTCCTGTCTTTTGAGATCGAGTTACAGTCTGTTATGTGACTGTAAGTCCTAGTTTGCAGCTTAACCATGAATCCCCTGAGACATTTGTTTCTCTGATATCTGCTTCTTCAGCAACCAAACTCTAAGAGTGTCCTTAGTTGAACGGTATACAACGATTGGACCGCTTCGTTCTTTTGGAACATCAACTTTGGTACCTGCAATCTCATTAGGAATTTGCATGCTTTGACGTGGGTTAGCGATATCAATTATAGAAATACATGGGGGTTCACAGTTGGCTTTACTTGTTTCAGAGGCGACCTGAGTAGATGATTCACTAGTCTTGGCTGGCAAACGTTTCCTTTTATAGAAAACCTTAAGTTTAGGCGTAAGTGAAGTATCATCTTTATCAGTTTCCTCCCTAGTTGACTTAGTAGAATCGGAGACTATCCTAGTTAAAGGGCACTCGTTTCCTACAAGAGTGAAAGTTCTACCAGTGGGGCGCCACATTTTACCAACGGGTTTGATTTTAGCAACCCACTGGGATTTAAGTCTAGCACGGGAGTTCACCTCATCAAGTAATTTCTTGACACAAGCATCATGATTTGCCGTAAAGACACATTTTCTACATGTTTTACAAGTAGCATATTTAATGTCTGAATAATTCCTAGATGATTGATCGATGCTCCTAGAAGATGGCATGCTATGGTTAGCAGTGTTGGGTAATCTATAAGGCATCTGACTAGGTTGGACATTGCTATCTCTTGCATGTGTCTTTTGCTTAGCTTCCCCAAGACCAGATTTATGGCAAACGTCATTTGAACTAGTTCTAGACGTGGTCTTGGTATTTTTAGGGAAACTAGAGGCAATCATATGATTTGGTCTTGCTAAAGCTGGAGTGATCACATAGGGCCTAGTTGCTGGAGTGTCTGGTCTAGAAAGATGAACCAAATCAACTTGGGAGGCAAACCGCGGTCTCGAGGATTGTGGTCGCTCGGATCTAAATGCAGTAGGTTGTCTGACAATCGGTTGTCTGACGAACTGATTTGTAGGCGGTTTCCCCAAGATTGATGGTTTTTCAAGCTTAGTGTCCACACTAGGTCCTCTATTTTTCCTTAACTCGTTTTTCAACGCGGCTATAGCAAAGACCTTTTCCTGTACTTGAGCCTTTAATGTTTCATTTTCTTTGAGCACGTTATCTTGGGATGCCAACTTAGATTCAAGCAGTTGAATTTGTTTCAAAAGATTATCCTTTTCAGCTTTAGAATCTAGAACAGTTTGATCCAATTTTCTTTCAAGAACAACGTTTTACTTTTCAAGTTTTTCAAAGTATGTTTCAAATTTGTCCGTTTTCTTAGAAAATTCAAGTTTGGCATCCTCAAGATCTTTTGATTGCCGAGCTACGATCGTTTCGAGCTCTTTAATCTTGGAATCAGAATCAGTTAACGAGGCAGTTATAAAGCATTTATCATGATGAACTATAGCATTCTGAATAATCTCTCCCCCATTATGACTTACATCGGATGAATCAGAAGTGGTATTGCTATCACTCGTTTCCATCCCATGTTTGTCATAATTAGGTTCAGAATTCTCAATATGCGGCATATCATCAGCATATACATCATAAACAACATTACATTGTACCATGTTTGCAGGCTCTGCGTCATAAATGGGTAAGGTGTCATCAAGAGAAATCTCGTGAACATTCCCTGACGTGCCACTGGCATCATGTTGTCCTCCTGATTCTGTGCTCTTGGCATCGTTAGGCTCCAAGTTTTCAACCGTATGATCAGTTTTCTCTTGCATCGAAGAGTCTTGCACTCCATTATCATACCCTTGCTGAAGTCGAGATCTTTCATGAATCGAAGACGAGACCGAGGTCATGAGTTTCAATATTGTATCACGAAAAACTCGAAGCTCGGTATGTGTATCTCGAAGAAAAGATTGGCAAAGCATCGAACTTTCAGACTTGATGATATTGAATTGGAGGAAAGGCGTGAGTTGTGTCACAAGAGCCTTATTAGCAAGTGCCGATGCAGAGTGATTAAAATTTTCATTGTTAAGTTGCTCTGCGAGTTGGGTCAAAATGGTGAACATTGATTCCATGAATATGTGACGATCTTGATCAAAGATTGTCACAAATTCGCTCCCTCCTTGAATCCGTGAAAGAGTGACCAGATGAGACTGAAGCATTTGAAATGAAGTGATGCCACTTTTCCTAACTTCGTTTTGCATTAAATACAACTCTCCCTCTTGAGGGGTCGAAAGCAACGATTCCATTGAAGTTCGATGAAAGAATGACGTTAAGGATTACTGATCGATGAAAAGTCCGTCGTTAATTTCAAATAATAATACCCGAAGAAAAATCCGTCAGCAAAATAAACCTTGGCACTTTCTCACGTTGTCACGTCACTTTGGTCACGTTACTTTGTCCCAACTATGACTTAATATCACAAAAAATTGCTAAAATAAAAATTTGAATAAAAATAAAAATAAAATAACAATTGATATAAAAATTAATATTTTAACACCCCCAAATTTACACGCAGCGGAATACATCTTTGGGTGCTAAACAATGATACTACAACACATAATTTATAAAGAACGACTCAAAAAGAGACGTTTTAGATTTATCGTTCCTAAAACATTTGTCAGAGTAGCGTAGTCCCAAGTAATCGTTACCAAAAGATAAGTTAAAACAACATATTGGTTTGTTTTAAAAATGGAACGATAAATAAATCAAAGAGTTTGAACAACAAAAGCAGTGCACAACTTCATTCCCCGTGACCTCCAAGTTTCCACTTCTTGATTACCTGAAATACATGTGAGTAAAATAATCAGCAAAAATGCCGAGTGAATCTATAGGTTTATGAAATCAATTTGAACACAAGCAAAGATTATAAGTTTGTGGCATGCTTATAAGCATCAAATAATAATTCGCATCAACAATAATAATTGTATATAGCATAAATTGCAATAAGCTCATGGAACCGAGCCCTTAGACACTCCCATATCAGTCTAATAAGACGAGAGATTTATTAATTGTCGGTTACCTCTAGATTTTTGGTACATTGCCGTATACCTGACTTCTCAATACAATATGTCCAAACAGTGCGGAGGTCGGGCCTAAGCTTCTATGACAAGTCCACACAAACTGAACCGGGGCGGCTTCCCCCATAGATCTATTAATTGTACTAGCGGCTAGCCCATCATAAGCTAGTTAACGGTCCATAATTGAGGCTTTAACAAAGGCAATCACTTAATGCAATTTAAAGGCAACCACGGGTCCATTCATAGAGGGACAAAGCATACCATAAAAATCTTGTGTTCTAAGTTTATAAAAACATGTATTCCCCCTCGCGGGTTTAAAATCAATTAATAACTAGTATAAAGCGAGGCTACAGACTCACGTTGATAATGAAAGGCGGATTATCGGCTACGGGCGTGCTTCGGTCACGGAAACCTATATAAATAATAATCGGTCTTAGACTCTTGTCCAATGACTTTTATCAAAATAACAATATACATATGATGATTTTGTACATATGATGATGATCAAGTGGGTTTATATATCCTTGTTTACTCATTTTAGTGTTTACGTTTTGGTAACTTTTTACTAGTTTACTAGTTTTACCTACTTACCTATTTTAAGTCCAATAAGCTTAGTATAAGTTCTTTAACTTGTTTTAATCCATTTTATACCTATATTATCAGTATCTATACTTCCCATGTTGGGCCCAAATGGGTTAAGCCCAATAAGTCCTTTTTACAAGTATTTATCTTATTTAATCCAATTATTAGTCCAATACGCTTAGTTAGCTCGTTAATGTCCGTATGTCCTATAGTTCGGGTTTTATCGGTTTTTTTACTTGTATTAGTTACTTATATATCAGTATATGACTTTTAAAAACTTTACATTAGACGGGTTTGATCGTCTAAGTTTTATTTGGCGAAAAACGTTAATTTTACGGTAATAGCCGAAAAAGTCGTAAAAATCAAGTTTATAGTTTTTATTACTTATAAGTATTATTCCACAACCATTTTTATAAGTTATTCATTCATTTAACCATTTACATATTTATATAAATAAGTTTTATAAGTTAGCGGGTTTTTATTTTACATTTTATACAATAAAATTTGAGTGCTTATATAATAATAATAAACATTGATTCTCAAAATCTGATTTTTATTTTCATGTTCACCATTTTTATCATATCTAGAGTTCTACAATGAATTAGAAGCTCATTTTTGGGTGGCATGATCTTCATATTATGTGCTACATTTAACTCAGTTATAGCTACTGCTTATTTTAAGTTTATCTTGCCTTAGCAGTCCCTACAAAACTGCTTATTCAGATTAGAACACCCAACTTGTTTTGATCATATCTCACTCATTATATTGATTCTATTGCATGGCCAACTCTCACATGTGTATAACATCTTGTACTTAACGTAAATGGATCATACCATGCAAGTTTATCAGTTCAAGTTTTAGTTATATACTATTTTTATACAGCCAACTAAATAAGCATGATTTTAGCCTTATTTCTCATGGTTATTAACATTTTTAAGCATATTTATCAACACTTGATCCCCACACAACATTTTTATCATCATATATACATCATATACATATAAAAAAATAAATAAAATACATTTGTTCTTTACAAAAATAACAAGAGAAAATGGAGAGGATGATCTTCTTTACCAACCAAGTGTATTTCTTGTTTTTGGAAGACAAGAACTTGATGAACACCACAAGTAACTCCAAGATCATCAAACACCAAGAAAAATAGTTGAGAAATTAGCCCTAGGACACAAGCAAATCACCTCCTATGTTGTTAATATGGCCACCAAATGATCAAGGCTTCAAGATAACTCTATGATAGAGCTAGTTAACAAGTATTTTGTGGCTAGAAAGATCAAGAAGGGGTGTTTTGTTTATCAAAGTGGATGGCAAGGTGGTGGTGTTGAGAGAGTTTTGAGGTTGTTTTCATGAGTGTAAAATGGTGTGAATGAGTAGCTAGTGGTTTTTAGCTAGTGAAAGCTTAAAGTGTAAGCTTTGCTTACACTTGTTAAATAACAAGTTAACAAGATGCCACATAGTGATGTGGTGTCTTGTTGGTGCCATCCCATGGTGCTAGTGGGGTGGGATAATGTATTTTGTCCCACCTCACTAATATACGGGTATTCCTCGATTCTAGTTTTCTCGATTTGCGTGCCCTCGGGTCGTTTTACGAAAAACGTTTTTATAAATTATGAATCAACGACACAAAACGAATCCAATAAAAATTGTCTCATCAAAAAACGGAGTTCAAAAACATAAATACGTAATCCTAAGGTTTTCGGTTTAGTCGTAAGGGACGCTAAATTATGCACGTAAGCCCAAATTTAAATCCGTAAATTGTGAGTTCGTTAACCAACACAAAAAATAAGTTTCAAAATATTATACGAGAAAATATTTCACTACCTGAAAATGTTAGATTGTACTTTTTAAAAGTTTAAACGCACACAAAAAATAATAATATAACGACTCGATACGTAATTGAAACGATATCGTCGAAAGTATTAAATATCGAAACTATCGATAATAAAATATAAAATTTTTGGCATCCGTCGGTATCGCGATCACTATTAGTCCTCGTTGCTCGTCAAAATATTAAAATATAATATTCAATATCGGTTTCAACTTAAACCGTTAAACATAATAATATTTAACGTTATAAAATACTTCAAAATAATTGAAAATAGAATTAAATTATGACCTTATTTTTACGGGTTTTACATCCTCACCACCTTAAGGAAGCGACGTCCCGGCGCTCAACTCGCCTCACTTTCGCCAACGCGCATTAAAGTCTCAATAAACATCGTCGTTGAAAGTCAAAAAGATATTACATAATATGTGTTCTACATGATCGGACGTCATCGGATGATGCCGTCTCAAGTTCTCACAACTTACGATCATTTGACTAGATCACACACCATATAAGTACATAAAAGAAAAGGTCGAACACAAACATCGAGTATAGATCTCCACCGTTAATCATCGAGAAAACCTTGAACGAACCCTTGGTAATAACCACTTGATCTCAAGAGTCTTTCCACTTGCGGTGTCAGCTTCAACATACTCCTCGAGGTCGTAACGAATTTATTAACTCCATTCATTAAGAGATTCGGTCCTCAATCATTCCACAAGTACACGCATAAATCCTGGTGACACTTATCGTTTCTTCTTATACAGTGCTTCCCGAGATTCATTTTAAACTCAAAATAAAATAGTGATCTTCAGTACGAGGAACAGATCGAGATAAAAATAAATTCAATAAACGCATAAACGAACAAGATGTGGTAAAATGATTTAAGATTAACGATCGACGAGGGATCTCGACTCGCGTAACCGTAAAACATAATTATTCACAATACTAGAAAAATGAGAGCGAAGAATGAATTAAATATTAACATTAAAATAACGTTTGTCACAATCATCCATCCTGGTTTTGGTATTACCTTAAAACGCAATTGAGGTACTTTCTTGATAAAGATGATATATCAAAATAGGAGTTAGATAGCTTCATAATTTATTTTGGTTGTCTTAAGAAACTTTGAAAGATTGACATGAATTTATTAATTAAACTCATATTGATGGTTACATTTAGAAAATATAATTTCCAAATTAAATCATTATTAGAAATATAAATTAAACCGGTAATTTTATTACATTAAAAGTAAAGTATGATAAGTTAATTACTTCAAAGATAGAGATAATTTCATTTTAAACATTAGTTTTAGTTATATAAAATATAATGTATAAATTTGACCTTTTACTTGTAATGGTTATTTCGATAATTGAAAATCATTTGAAAATGTATAAAAGTTCCATAAAAATTTTATAATACGTTGTAGAAATACATAAAGGTTTTTATTATTTCAAAATAAACATGGGATATATTCGGGTTTCGAAATGTGACAAGATAACAAACGAATACGAATGGAAATAATGGTTAACAGTCAGTACAAAATCCACGGTACAAAAGAGAACGAAGCAAATGTCGTATGAATTCTTAAAGAGAATAATAAAATAAAGGCGTCGATGGTAAGACGAAAAAAAATAATAGATTAAACAAGTTGTCTATTTTGTTAGTGCGGTCGATGGTTCACCAATATCAGTTCGTTAACTTAGCGGTGGTCGATACATGATCGGAAAGAAGATCCATACAAAAAAAAAATTAATAAATAAAATTCCTAATAATCACTTGTAATTAAAACAAATCAAATGAACGATGTTAGTGTTTAAAGAGAGAAGTCAAAGCACGGTTCACTAGAGTGGATTTCGAGATAAACGAGAGTGACGGACGTCATCCCGGATATACGGAAATCACTCTAGTGATAATTCATTATTCACGTGCGGAGACATTCCAAAGATCTACCCAGTCGCATAAAGAAGATTGGACGAGAAGGAAGGATAAAACATCGAGACTTTCAAGTCATTTATCAACAGTCAGTAATTAAACGAACGGTTAAAAGAAATTAGTTATAAGACAAAATGAAGTAACAAGTGAAAAAGCGATCGTCGAGTAAAAACGTATTCGTAAGCGCGTAATTCGTTTAAGAAAAGGTAAGAAAACGTATGCGGATGCATAGAAATTACGCCACTTGCATAAATTATAAAGGTTTTCAAAACTTCTTTTCACTTTATTTCATTTTATTTATCTTTATCATAAATACAAGTAAAAAGTTGATTATTATCAAGATTTTAAGGTGACTACTATTCAGCCTAGCATGGCTCCTTCTAAATTAGACATAGGTGATCAGGCCATGTATAATTTAGGAATAGCAATGCAGTGCTCAGTTTCGTCGAAAAGTATTACGTTTCTTATGTTTATATATAAACCATGCCATTTGTAAAATGGAATTTAAAAATAGTTTATAAATTTAAAGGATACAAGTAATTTGTGAGATACTCAATAAACTTTTAATGTTACGAAAAGTATTAAGACCAAAGTAAAAACAATTGGTGAAAATAATCGTAAAACAATTTCAGATTTATTTATAAGGTGACATTATGACAACGTATAAAGTAGCCAAAGGTTTGCAAAAAGTAGCAAATAGTAGCTCATAAAACAATCAATGAAATGGTTACAAGTTGTTAATGTTTCAAAAGGTTATAAGGTTTAGACGGAAACGCCATGAGACACGTGATAAAAATATCGATGAAGAATGTGAAGACAAAACTTCAAAACTCAACCCAATTTAGTGGAAGGTTAGAAGAAAATAAAAATAAAATAACATCGAATGACAATTGAGTCATATGTATAAAAAGAATAAATCAATCCACATGTGTATTCTATGTAAGATATTCAACCCAACATGCTTTTAAGAAAGTATATTATTCATTTTCAAATTACCCCATTATTCCGGTAATTGCTAATCCTGTATTGTTTCTATTTTTAAACATTTTCACATGCAACTAGTATTCGTTAGTTGTAAAATAATATTTGTTAAAATTTGACGATCTCAAATGAACTCAAAACTTCTTAGAAACATTTAAAACTCATGTTCTGAATTTTCTATCAGATTTGACTTTTAAATATGAGCCGATTAATTGACCCGATAAAAGACTCAGAGTCTAAAGCATTTTGATGCAAAACGACGTTTCAGACGACTTTCTAGTTTTACCCGAGACCTGAAAACTAATGTAAAATGACCAAAATACCCCTGCAAGTTCTGTGCAAGTTTGACTATTTTATTTTAAAAACGCAGGTTTTACTTTTAAGTTTTGACCTGTTTATACTGCCGCTACAGTTTCTGCATAAAGTGTATTTTTCGACACTTCTTAACGGCTCAAAATATATACATATATACACACATGTCTTGTGGATTTTACAACAACGAAAAAAGAAAAAAAAATATATCTCGTAATGAGCATCAAATAATATATAGCATGATGAATGACAGAAAATGCTTCAAGGTATTCAACACGAAATTTAGGAAGCAAAACGGTGAAAGACGTTCGTAATTTAGATTTCAAAATGCAATGTAGGCAAATCTCCTTGGTGCCACGATTGTCAAAAACACAAAACATAACAAGAAAAGAATGGAACATTAACATGCTACACTCCGGGAGCAAGAAGGTTAATGAAAAACAAATGATACAATTTTATATAAGTAAAATCGTATTCCACTCTAGTGCCATAATCTAGACGATTATTTATAAAATAACGATGACGTTACCGAGATATAAGTGAACAATACACTTCGGAGTCGATACATATAAATGTCAATAAATAGCGGTTAGTCTATTCCAAGGACACATTGAGCTACACAATGGTCTAGAAATTACGTTAAAAGACGTCCAGGCGCAAATAGCCGGAAGACGATTTGGATATCTACGTAGATATCTCAAAGGGTTAAATAATGAAAGTAACGCGCGCAGATGAAGGTATGTAAGGTCATAATATAAAATTTTTGAATTAAAAGCAATTTAAATACTTCAAAAATATATACAGAAAGATCTTGAAAATTCATTGTATTTATTTAAGTTAATCATTAATAAATGATAAACTTTTATCGAAAAGTTTAACGACATAAATATATGTCGATAAAGGATTATAGTATTTATTTAGAAATACTTAGCAATAAGGCATACATAATAATGTATACTAAAGTTGTAATCCCAGAAGTAGCTTGAACCTGAAGTCACGAAATCATGTGAACCGACTCTTTGAAAAAAATAAAACCGACAGTTATAGTTTAGGTTTTTAGAAAAAGACCTAGTTCTCTATAACTCATGGCTCTGATACCAATCTTTAACACCCCCAAATTTACACGCAGCGGAATACATCTTTGGGTGCTAAACAATGATACTACAACACATAATTTATAAAGAACGACTCAAAAAGAGACGTTTTAGATTTATCGTTCCTAAAACATTTGTCAGAGTAGCGTAGTCCCAAGTAATCGTTACCAAAAGATAAGTTAAAACAACATATTGGTTTGTTTTAAAAATGGAACGATAAATAAATCAAAGAGTTTGAACAACAAAAGCAGTGCACAACTTCATTCCCCGTGACCTCCAAGCTTCCACTTCTTGATTACCTGAAATACATGTGAGTAAAATAATCAGCAAAAATGCCGAGTGAATCTATAGGTTTATGAAATCAATTTGAACACAAGCAAAGATTATAAGTTTGTGGCATGCTTATAAGCATCAAATAATAATTCGCATCAACAATAATAATTGTATATAGCATAAATTGCAATAAGCTCATGGAACCGAGCCCTTAGACACTCCCATATCAGTCTAATAAGACGAGAGATTTATTAATTGTCGGTTACCTCTAGATTTTTGGTACATTGCCGTATACCTGACTTCTCAATACAATATGTCCAAACAGTGCGGAGGTCGGGCCTAAGCTTCTATGACAAGTCCACACAAACTGAACCGGGGCGGCTTCCCCCATAGATCTATTAATTGTACTAGCGGCTAGCCCATCATAAGCTAGTTAACGGTCCATAATTGAGGCTTTAACAAAGGCAATCACTTAATGCAATTTAAAGGCAACCACGGGTCCATTCATAGAGGGACAAAGCATACCATAAAAATCTTGTGTTCTAAGTTTATAAAAACATGTATTCCCCCTCGCGGGTTTAAAATCAATTAATAACTAGTATAAAGCGAGGCTACAGACTCACGTTGATAATGAAAGGCGGATTATCGGCTACGTGCGTGCTTCGGTCACGGAAACCTATATAAATAATAATCGGTCTTAGACTCTTGTCCAATGACTTTTATCAAAATAACAATATACATATGATGATTTTGTACATATGATGATGATCAAGTGGGTTTATATATCCTTGTTTACTCATTTTAGTGTTTACGTTTTGGTAACTTTTTACTAGTTTACTAGTTTTACCTACTTACCTATTTTAAGTCCAATAAGCTTAGTATAAGTTCTTTAACTTGTTTTAATCCATTTTATACCTATATTATCAGTATCTATACTTCCCATGTTGGGCCCAAATGGGTTAAGCCCAATAAGTCCTTTTTACAAGTATTTATCTTATTTAATCCAATTATTAGTCCAATACGCTTAGTTAGCTCGTTAATGTCCGTATGTCCTATAGTTCGGGTTTTATCGGTTTTTTTACTTGTATTAGTTACTTATATATCAGTATATGACTTTTAAAAACTTTACATTAGACGGGTTTGATCGTCTAAGTTTTATTTGGCGAAAAACGTTAATTTTACGGTAATAGCCGAAAAAGTCGTAAAAATCAAGTTTATAGTTTTTATTACTTATAAGTATTATTCCACAACCATTTTTATAAGTTATTCATTCATTTACCCTTTTACATATTTATATAAATAAGTTTTATAAGTTAGCGGGTTTTTATTTTACATTTTATACAATAAAATTTGAGTTCTTATATAATAATAATAAACATTGATTCTCAAAATCTGATTTTTATTTTCATGTTCACCATTTTTATCATATCTAGAGTTCTACAATGAATTAGAAGCTCATTTTTGGGTGGCATGATCTTCATATTATGTGCTACATTTAACTCAGTTATAGCTACTGCTTATTTTAAGTTTATCTTGCCTTAACAGTCCCTACAAAACTGCTTATTCAGATTAGAACACCCAACTTGTTTTGATCATATCTCACTCATTATATTGATTCTATTGCATGGCCAACTCTCACATGTGTATAACATCTTGTACTTACCGTAAATGGATCATACCATGCAAGTTTATCAGTTCAAGTTTTAGTTATATACTATTTTTATACAGCCAACTAAATAAGCATGATTTTAGCCTTATTTCTCATGGTTATTAACATTTTTAAGCATATTTATCAACACTTGATCCCCACACAACATTTTTATCATCATATATACATCATATACATATAAAAAAATAAATAAAATACATTTGTTCTTTACAAAAATAACAAGAGAAAATGGAGAGGATGATCTTCTTTACCAACCAAGTGTATTTCTTGTTTTTGGAAGACAAGAACTTGATGAACACCACAAGTAACTCCAAGATCATCAAACACCAAGAAAAATAGTTGAGAAATCAGCCCTAGGACACAAGCAAATCACCTCCTATGTTGTTAATATGGCCACCAAATGATCAAGGCTTCAAGATAACTCTATGATAGAGCTAGTTAACAAGTATTTTGTGGCTAGAAAGATCAAGAAGGGGTGTTTTGTTTATCAAAGTGGATGGCAAGGTGGTGGTGTTGAGAGAGTTTTGAGGTTGTTTTCATGAGTGTAAAATGGTGTGAATGAGTAGCTAGTGGTTTTTAGCTAGTGAAAGCTTAAAGTGTAAGCTTTGCTTACACTTGTTAAATAACAAGTTAACAAGATGCCACATAGTGATGTGGTGTCTTGTTGGTGCCATCCCATGGTGCTAGTGGGATGGGATAATGTATTTTGTCCCACCTCACTAATATACGGGTATTCCTCGATTCTAGTTTTCTCGATTTGCGTGCCCTCGGGTCGTTTTACGAAAAACGTTTTTATAAATTATGAATCAACGACACAAAACGAATCCAATAAAAATTGTCTCATCAAAAAACGGAGTTCAAAAACATAAATACGTAATCCTAAGGTTTTCGGTTTAGTCGTAAGGGACGCTAAATTATGCACGTAAGCCCAAATTTAAATCCGTAAATTGTGAGTTCGTTAACCAACACAAAAAATAAGTTTCAAAATATTATACGAGAAAATATTTCACTACCTGAAAATGTTAGATTGTACTTTTTAAAAGTTTAAACGCACACAAAAAAATAATAATATAACGACTCGATACGTAATTGAAACGATATCGTCGAAAGTATTAAATATCGAAACTATCGATAATAAAATATAAAATTTTTGGCATCCGTCGGTATCGCGATCACTATTAGTCCTCGTTGCTCGTCAAAATATTAAAATATAATATTCAATATCGGTTTCAACTTAAACCGTTAAACATAATAATATTTAACGTTATAAAATACTTCAAAATAATTGAAAATAGAATTAAATTATGACCTTATTTTTACGGGTTTTACAAATATCCAAACTAAAAATTAATATCTAAAAATTTGACTTAAAAATGTTTAAATATAAGAAAATTAATATCTAAAAATTTAACTAAATATAAGAAAATTTGACTTAAAATGTTTGAATATAAAAATGTTTAAAAAAAAAAAAATGTTTTCTTTGAAACGTGTCCCCAAAAACAGCTTCCTTGTTTACTCCGTCTAATACACGTGGCCCAATAACAAAAAAATATATCACCGCCCCACTCCTTTCCTTGATATTTCCGCCTCAAATCTCTCTCTTGTTTGACTTTGCCTAGAAACTCTCTCTTCCTCACACAGATAACCAAAAAAAAACGCTGTCAATCTATCTCTCTCAATCTCAAAACAAAATCAAATCAGATCACCAAAAAAAAGCCTCCGTCTCTTTCAACTCCTACCAATCTCAGCCACCAAAAACTCTCAATTTTTGAAACTAATCGTGACCTACTGAATCACAACCCTCATCTTTATCCAACCAATATCAGTTAGAAAAGATAATCTATTCATCAAATTCGAATCATCATCAAAGGCAGCAATAGAAATCATCCATCAATGATCAAAACCCACAAGCAATTAAAACACTTCGTCCCATCATTACAAGATGTATCCACGAAAAAAAGATAACCTCAAGTTAACCGGATGCTTCAAGATCTCTTATAGAGGTCTCGGGTAGGTTTTTAATTTTGGTGTATTTGTTTTGAGTCTCTCTCTCTACTGTAGTGTCGTTCTGTCAATGTTGGGTGCGTCGGTGTATGATGTGTGAGTGTTGAGATTGTTGTAGGTGTGGGTTGAGTGGGGTTTTGTTGTAGGTGTGTGTTGAGATTGTCTTCGAGTGGGAGGGAGGATCGAGTCAGACGAGGGTGAGTGTGAGGGTTAGTGGAAAAAAAATGAGTGTAAACTTGGTCTTGTGTTTGGTTTGTGATGTTTGGTGGGGGGGTGTCGAGGGTGGGGAGGTGTCGAGGGTGGGTAAATGATTGGGTATGGGTTGGTTTCTTGAGTCTGTCGTGAGGGTGAGAGAGTCCGGATGTTGTTTGTTTGGTTCGAGGGAGAGAGTGAGGGTTATTTGTCGTGTCAGTTTTTGGGGGAGGGTTTTGAGTCGAGAGAGGGAGTCGAGGGAGTCTGTGGGTGAGAATGGATGTCGATGAGACGAGGGTCTTTCGAGGGTGAGAGATTTCGAGTGTCGAGAGTATTGTGAGGTGTGTATCGGGTGAGGTGAGCGGGTGTGTTGGGTTTGTGGAGTCCGAGAGTTGGAAATCAGGTTTTGTGAGTTTGAGGGGTGTCGAGGGTTGTGAGGGAGTTTTTGTTGATGTCGAGAGTTGTGAGGGAGTGAGTCACTGTTTGGGTCGAGTCGAGAGGTGTGGTGTCAGTCGAGTGGTGTTTATTCCGAATAGACTTCTATTCGGAAAGTGTCTATTTTTAAAAAAAATCTATTCGGAAAAAAAATGTATTTGGAAACCCTATGCGGAAACCCTATGCGGAAACCTTATGCGGAAACCCTATGCGGAATCCCTATGCGGAATCCCTATGCGGAATCCTATGCGGAAAAAAAATCCTATACGGAAAGTCCTATTCGGAAATTTTTGTCTATTCGGAAATTTGTGTCAATTCGGAAAGTTTTGTCTATTCGGAAAGTTTTGTCTATTCGGAAAGTGTTGTCTATTCGGAAAGTTTTCTTATTCTGAAAAATGAAATCGATTAATTCAAGTGTTCAAAAGGCCAAATTAGTGCAATTAGAGTCATTCCGAATACAACCCAGGCAAAATCCCCAATTTAATTAACCCTAATTGAAGCAGAAACTGATTTCGATTGTTTTCAATTTAAAAAGTTAATTAACTTGTTGTGCATGAAAGATTAATCCGATTGAATACCTTTTGAAGATCTTGAACAAGAAAATGATGGATTGAATTCGTGTTTGTTTGATTTCTGTAAGTGTTTGTGTGTTTGTTTGTCAATGGCCGCAAAGGATAAGTTAAACAGTGAAAGAAGAAAGGGAACGGGGGTGGGTGATTTTGACTAGGTCAAATTTTTTACCAGTTTGACCTATTGTCAACTTTACCCCCTCAATTTTTCTACTTTCAACAAACAAAGTTCTTTTGTTTTTCCAAGTTTTAAATCTTGTCGTTTTGACCTATCTTATGTAAATTACCCTAGCCTTTGTGATTATCCTATCTTAACACAAGCACAAAACTATTCATGACAAGCTTATAAGCAACAACAAGACAAATGCCAAAGCAATCCAACCATTAACCATTAAGCTTTGTGAGTTTCCTTGAAAACTTTTGAAGATCTTTTTGATGTGAAAGATGATGAAACATTTTCTCCCCCTTAAACGATGACCCGTTTTCTATTTAAAGAGCTGTAGTCATTGTTTAACGAGGCACATGATGATGAAAAATATTTCCCAATTGATATCTTGAAAAAGTTTGATTCGTGGTGTCAATAAGATTTCTCTTATTTTAACAAATTAATGCACTGAGACGTACACTAATTCGTGTTAGACCAAGTTGTAAAGTAAACTTGATCCCTTTGCATGATTTGGCTTGTAAATCACGCCCGAGAAAATTAATTCCCGTTCTGAGCCAACGTTTTCCAAGGAAATACGTGACTTTAATATGAAAACCGGGTTGCAGTCAGAAATAACTACAAGCCATAATGGGCATGTTTTAAGACATTACAACTCTTATACGGACTCTATTTATGGCACCGTGTCAATATTAATCGACATTTCTAAGGCCGTAAATATTACCGTACTAAAAGACATGCCCGTTTTAAACGAAAAATATTTTTGGTTTTTCTTGATTTTATAATTTTTATGGTTTTTCTAGGTTTTATATTTTTTATGGTTTTTCTAGGTTTTATATTTTTTATGGTTTTTCTTGGTTTTATATTTTTGTATTTTATTTTTGTGGTTTATATATTTACTATAATATACATGATCACGAACAAAGGATACTCTGAATAGTTTACCACGACTATTCAGCTGATTCTTCTGCCAACTCTTTGAGAGTCGCTGGAGTGAATGATTTCATGCCAAGCTTGTCGATCAAAAACTCGATTCGTCCTCGATCTAAGGCTTTGGTGAACATATCCGCCAGCTGATACTCAGTAGTGACAAAATACAGCTCGGTCACTCCGTTCTCCACCTGCTCCTTAATGAAATGGTAGCGAATGTCTATGTGCTTGGCCCGGGAGTGTTGAACATAGTTGCAGCAAAGGGCAATGGCGCTCTTGTTGTCACAATACATCGGGATTTTGTTGAATCCCAAACCATAGTCAGTTAATTGTGATCTCATCCAAAGGACTTGAGCACAACAACCGGACATGGCGATGTATTCAGCCTCCGTGCTTGATATTGCAGCGCTTTTCTGCCTTTTTGAAGACCAACTGATCAATCTATCTCCAAGGAGTTGCACAGATCCAGAAGTGCTACGCCTCGTGTCTTGACATCCAGCATGATCGGCATCTGCGTATGATATTAAAGCAATCGAGGAATCTTTCAGATACCATAGACCACGATGAAGTGTTCATTTTAGATACCGAAAGATCCTTTTCACAACATGTAGGTGCTTTTCGGTAGGCCGAGCCTGATACCGGGCACACATGCATACAGCAAATTGCAAATCAGGCCTGCTAGCAGTCAGATATAGAAGGGTGCCGATCATCCCACGGTAAAGTTTTGGATCGACAATAGTCCCATTCCTATCTTCATCTAACTTGGATTTCTCCACCATTGGAGTGTCTACGGGGTCACAATTTTCAAAGTTATATTTCTTAAGAGATTCTAGAGCATATTTGGATTGATTAATAAAGATGCCTCTGGGATTCTGAGAAATCTGTAATCCTAAGAAAAATGAAATTTTTCCCATCATCGACATCTGAAAGCGTGTGGAAATTATCTTCTCAAATTGATTAGACAATTCTATGTTAGTGGCAGCAAATATTATATCATCAACATAAATTTGTACCAGAAGCATGTCGTTGCCTTCCTTGAGAGTGAATAGAGTGGGGTCCACTTTGCCTTTGGAGAAGCCTTCCGACATGAGATATGTTGACAGGAGATCATACCACGCGCGTGGAGCTTGTTTCAACCCATAGAGAGCCTTCTTAAGCTTGTACACATGATTAGGAGACTCCGTACTGACGAACCCATCCGGTTGACTAACATAAACTTCTTCCCTTAGTTCACCATTCAAAAATGCCGTCTTCACATCCATTTGATAGACGATCATGTTCATATGAGCAGCAAATGCAAGGAATAGTCTAATCGCCTCCAATCTAGCCACAGGAGCAAAAGATTCCTCAAAGTCTATACCCAAGGCTTGTTTATATCCTCTAGCGACCAATCTAGCTTTATTCTTCAATACCGCACCCATCTCATCAAGTTTAACCTTATAAACCCATAACAAAGTAAGGATGTTAACCTTGTCAGGGCGAGGAACCAATTCCCATACTTCTAGTCGTTGGAATTCGTTTAGTTCCTCCTGCATAGCTTCAATCCAAGATGATTGGGTCATAGCCTGCTGCCAATTTTTGGGTTCAACTTCAGAGAGAAATGCATCAAAGTAACAATATAGTGCACTCTCTTGTAATTGATGGCGTGTAGAGACTGGTCGATCTAGATCTCCAATAACATTCCTAATTGGGTGATCTTTTGTCCATTTAGTGCTATGGTTTTCAATCCTAGGTGGTCTGGAGTGAACAATAGAAGGAGCTTCTTCTGAGGTAGACGCGGCTGAAGGGTTTTCAGGGATCGCTACACCAAAGAAAGGAAGCTCTTGCAAGCGAGCATATTCCAAGTCGTGATCAGTAGAATCCTCTTCCACATCATTAGGCACAAGTAGGGGTGATGATTCAGGCGTAGCTTGAGAATCACTTGGTGAAGGTGCATCCGGTTCAATGTGAATTGTAGATGCATTAGATAAAGGTTCATTAGCTTGAGCAACCACTTCAGGTATTGGAGCAATTACTACAGGTGCTGGAACTTCATCAGTCGGGGGATCGAAGAATTCATCAAACAACGGTTGAAACAGTTTATCCCACTCGGGCCTTGATGGTGGTAAAAATGATGTAGAAGTAGGATTATTGGGAACTAATCCGGAACTAATAGCACCGGTTCCCATCTCATGAAGCGCGGGTTCAGAGCTGTGTTGCTCAGAAGCCATCGCTGTCAGCTCGTCGAAATTTGCGTCCATAGTTTCTACAATCTTGCCAAGACGACGGTTATAGATTCGGTATGCTCTTTTGGATGGTGAGTAACCAATGAAAATACCTATATCGGCTTTCGGTTGAAGCTTACCCAAGTTCTCACTATTGATGTTTGGATAACAAAGAGCACCAAACACATGGAAAAATGAAACATCGGGTTTACGGTCATGTAAAAGCTCATAAGGTGTTTTTCCATGGCGTTTCCAAAGGATAGAACAGTTTTGGGTGAAACATGCAGTAGAAATAGCCTCTGCCCACAAGAACAATGGAGCGTTCGCATAAATAAGCATGGTCCTAGCAGCTTCCATAAGTGTACGATTCCGTCTTTCAACGACACCGTTTTGTTGTGGAGTGCGTGCAGCGGATGTTTCATGTGATATACCAACTCCTTCATAATAATCACGAAGAGTCTGGTTGACGAACTCTGTACCATTGTCTGTACGAATACGGCGGACAGTGGTATTCAAACGTACCTGAATGAATTTCAGAAAAGTGATGATAGCCTTCGGTGCTTCATCCTTTGTACATAGAAATCTAACCCATGTAAACCTTGAGAAATCATCCACAATTACCAGAATGAATTTCTTACCGCTCACACTTTCAGTTCTCATCGGTCCACAAAGATCCATATGCAAAAGGTGAAGTTTTTCTTGATTAGTGTCTTCAGCTTTGGGTTTGTAAGATTTCTTGGTGCTTTTCCCCCTTGAACACGCGGAACATAAATGGTCCTTGTGAAATTTAAGCTTTGGAAGACCACGAACTAACTCGTTTTTAGCCAGATGATTAATAGCATCAAAATTAAGATGAGATAATCTGCGATGCCATAACCATGACTTGGTCTTAGATGCTTTAGAGAGAAGACATACTGGAGAGGCGGCCATCATATCTTGTAGAGACAACGTATAAAGATTTGCACCACGAGATCCCTTCAACAAATCTTTTCCTTCCATGTTGCGGATGAAACAAGTGTGTTGTCGAAAAGCAACCTCAAGGTTGGAATCACAAAACTGTCCTACTGAGAATAAGTTATGACCAAGACCTTCTACATAGTATACCCTAGAAATCGTCACGTTTCCAATCTGATATTCACCATACCCCATAATCTTTGCTATATGATCATTCCCGAATTTAACCGTACAAAGAAACTTGCTGACGAAATTTCGGAGCATCGAGCGATTTCTGGTCATATGTTTTGAACAACCGGAGTCCAAATACCACAGGATGATTTGGACCACCTGAAAATATCACCACACAAAGACAATGTAGAGGTATCGGAATCTGAGTGTTCCTTGTTATTAGCAGGTACAGATTTAATAATCTTAGATTTGCTAACTCTAGGTTTCTTAGATTTCCTAGCCTTCTTCTTCTTAATTGGTGGTGTAGATTCTAGTTGGCTTAAATCCTGAGGTATTTCTTCACTGATAGGCACTATAGTGGGGGCTGACCTAATTAAAGGGCGCTGTTTCCATACTTGAGTGCGAGTGTTCCTAACTAAAGGACGCTCAGACCTAACCTCAATGGATGCATTCCTAGTTAAAGGGCACATTTTTCCATCTAATGTAAAGGTCCTACCAGTGGGACGCCATTGCCAGCCAACTTGGGCACGAGTTCTACCCGTTGGCTTCCATTCAAGACCATTCTTAATTGCATTCATTTCATTCACATGCTCAATAAGACACAAATCATGACGTTGGGAAAACATACATTCATTACAATTCCAACAATTTAAATTAGAATTCACGAATGGTTTTGGCTTCTGCACAGGCGCAGAGCTTTTAGTCTTAACATGATTCTTCTTATTTAAAACTGAACTAGCATTCCTATTGTGAACTTCTACTTTCTTCTTTGTGGCAATACTAGTGGAGGGCTTGATCTTATCTTTCTTGAGTGGCGATCCTTTAGCCTTAGTAGTCTCTTTTAATCCTGTAGAAGGCAAAGTGGGAATATTAGCAGCAGTTTTTAAAGGTGCCTTACTTGATTGTGCCAATGACGGTTTTGCTCCTGGAGTCTTATTAAATGGAGTGACAGCAATGGGCCTATTATTAAGTAGTGCAGAACCTGGTGTACCTATGTATTGCAAATATGCCAAACAATATTGAACTCTCTTGATATATTCATGAGCCGAATAATAGTCGCTACTTGAGGGATCTAAGGCATAAAGATCGTCTAAAATATCCCTAAGAAGATCGACGTGCTTAATGGCATTCCTCATATAATCATCATAGGTAACTGGGTTTCTCTTATGAAGCGGGTTCTTATAAAGCACTACTGACTTGGTTGTTGGAGCACTAGTGGACGGTGTAGAGTCGGTAGCTAAGTTATCAACAACTTCTTGTCGGGTGAGAAGAAGTGTCTCCTTTAACTCAGCCAAAACCATATTTTTGTCTATGAGCAGGATGTTCAAATCAGAGATTTCCTCGCACTTTTGGTTCA
Organism: Glebionis coronaria; assembly: GCA_025667525.1. Taxonomy (NCBI): domain Eukaryota; kingdom Viridiplantae; phylum Streptophyta; class Magnoliopsida; order Asterales; family Asteraceae; genus Glebionis; species Glebionis coronaria. Next base: position 76,690 of record JANFOE010000658.1, on the reverse strand, counting down.
GTTGTTCAACATAAGATTGTTGCTATGCCGCATTAAAAGCGAAGCGTTCTTCTAGTGAACCATAAAGAGCGGATAGTCCCTGTCTTGTCCGATCCATCTCCCCTAGAACAGACGAAAGTCTAATTTCTAAGACCTGGTTTTTGGACTCTGCAGCCTCTAGTTCCTTTTTGAGTGTTTCATTTAATGACACATCTCTCTTCAATCTCATTATCTCTTCCTCTAATGTCTTAACAATTGCAATCATCTTGTCACTTGTCTCAACACCGTTTTCACAAACATTTGATATCAAAAGATTCTCATTTTGAGTTTGTTGTTTCAATTCTAAAGATATACAATGTTGTTCTAGTTGATTAAAGCGTTTTGAAAGTAAATTGTAAGAATATTGTAGCTTTAAAAACTCAGCGTTAGATTCGTGACAAGACTGATTATCTACCTCATTTACAGTATCAGCAACATTTACAGAGATATCACAAACATCATCACAAATATCAGTACAAATATTCACAGCATCACAATTAATCATAGTGGATGTAAGCTCATTCGAATAATTAACATTTACAGTAGTAAGCACATCACACGAGATTACTACAGACAAGAATCGATCATATTCAGTTAAAATCTTTTCTTTTTCAATTAGTTGTAGTTCGTAAGCGGTGTCCATTTCATAAAACACTTTTTGAACTTCACCAATTTCAAACACAAGATTTTCCTTAAGAGATGCAAAAATTCCTTTTAGACTTTCGACAAACGGATTGATCTCAGTTTTAAACACCTCGTTCATATGTTCGAAAGCCCATTCTCCGGCGTTTAGGCCATTTGAAGTCGTACGTTCCAAAATGACCTTGTCAAAATTAGTAAAGTATTGATTAATCTCTTGCAAGTTTAACCATACAGTGCTAACTGGTGGAAGATCCTTTGGAATTTCCTTAGGACCCTCCATATTGACAAGTGTAGGAAAAGTACTAGGGTTTTCTTCATCTAATATGTAGGTTGGTGCTGTTATGAGATCTTTGTCCATATAGAATCGAATTCTAAAATCCGTTTTTGCAAGCTCCTTATGCAATTTAAAATAATCACACTCGGGATATTTTGCAGAATTGTATGACCGATCCTCATCAACTAGATCCTTACTTGTTTGATCATTGGGAAAAACAATCGGGTCTCAAGCCAATCCTAATTGAGTTGCATTATAAAGTCTAGGACTATGTCTTAAAGCTTGTTTTGCATACCGTGGATTAGGGGGAAGGCCTTTTAGACGTGATAAGTTAAATTCTCTAAATGAAGCATCAAATAAGTGAACTAGTTGAGAAGCAGCGTATTGTCTTAAAAGCAAATAATCTAGGCTTCTAATCTTATTAGTAGCATTAATCTCCATTTCATTCTTCTTAGACTCGAGTGATTCAAAATCTGTTTGAAGTTTTTGAAAATTAGTGACCACTAACTCCTTTTCTTTAAGTTCATTAGACAAATTTGCTCTTAAGTTTTCGATTTCTTGCAAGTGACCCATTTGTTTGTTTCTAAAATGATCATATTCGAGATTAGTTAGAACATTAGACGAGGGCACTAATTCCAAGGTTTGAACTTTCTCGTTGCTTAAGGTAAGCTCATCAGACAAATTCTTATTCTTAGCTAAGGTTTCTAAGAGTGCAGCATTCATTTGGCTAAGTAATGTAGCAGGAACCATGACCAAATCTTGTTGAGCAGGAGTAGGCGTTTGCGAAATGGGTCCCGGTTGTGATTCACTCAAAGTCTGGGGACTCACATTGATATTGCTATCATTGTTTGTCTCCTCATTTGAAAGACTCACCACCGAAGATTCATTCGAGTCAGCACTCTCTTGCACAACTTGATGTGGTTGAATACTAGCATCAGTGGTATTATTGGTGGTATTAATAAGTACCTCAGATCTCTTTTCTGGCCCTAAGCTGGAGATAGTTGCCATTAGAGCAGCCTTTGCAGATTGAAAGTCATCACAGTCGGAGTCATACGCATCAAGATCATCGGCTTGGTAAGCTGCATTCTGCGTAGTGACAACGTCTTGTTCAGCAATCCCTGGATCAGCAAGAAATGCAAGCTCCTCTTCATCAAGTTCCCTTCCTTGTGCTTGAGCATTTACCAGATAGATCTTTTCTGCAAACCATTGTCCATCCCTTCTCCTCTTGGGTTTCTTACAATCCCTGGACATGTGACCCTCTTCCTTGCAGTTGTAACATGTAGTCATTCGCAACTTGCCCGTGGAGTTAGCCCGTGGAGCAGGATTGGCCATTGGTGCCTGATTGACCATGCGAGCATTGGTGGTTGATGTGGTAGGTCTCCCCTGATATGGTTGAATAGGCTGAACCATGACCCTGCCATTCTCAATAGTAGCTTGTTGACGAGAATTGGATGAATTCCTCAACTGATTGTTGGTAGGAGCTGATCCTCTGTATCCTCGTTTGCTTAAAGTTCGTGTGAGATAAGCAGACATAGTAGTTAGCACTTCAACTGGGTCAGCTCCTTGTTGGAATACAGGAACGGGGACTTCCTCATCATCACAATACAGTGCTTGATCTGGATGAGCTGCATAATCAGTAGAAGGAATACTCATTTGATCAGGGTAGCTTGTTGGATATGCTGCATTCTCTTGATAAGAAGAATATGAAGGCTGAGTATAAGGTGCAACATTTGCTGGATGAAGTTGTGAAGCATACTGTGGTGAAGGTGCATTGAACCGATATTGTTGCTGATGTGAGGTGGGTGGTTGCGGTAGAATCGAGTATTGTGGGAAGGTTGGTGTCATGTAAGGTGATGGATGATAGGCTTGATGTCCCAAGATATAAGGTGTGTTGTTGTGTGACAAGCTTGGTTGATTCGCCATCAAAACTAAGGAATCTGGGTACATACCGCGAGGAGAACGGTGCATAATCACATGCTTCTCATGCTGCTGAAGAAAAGCATAGATTTGATCTAAGTTGCACTTATGCAAATCCCGGGTTAACTTCACATCGGTAATATACTCACCCCATTCAGCTTGAGGTAAAGTATTCAAGAACTTGGTGTTAACCTGGAATGGAGCAATCACGAGATTGTATACATTCAGATCATTCATTAGAGTAGTGAATCTGAAGTAATAATCGTGTAGTGTTTCCCCTGGGCTGTACGTGAATCTATCAAACATATCATACAGCTGACACTCCCTTTCCTGTTTGGTGAGAGACGTACCTTGTAACAACACCTTTAGACGTTCCCACAAATCTTTGGCAACCGTATATTGACTAACCATACGATAAATATCATGCGGAAGAGCTTGGAGAAGTGTCTGTAGAGCCTTTTCATCAGCATCAGCAATGAGTTGTTGTGCCGGTGTGAGTTCTTCATATTCTCTTGGTCGAGACACGTTATTTGCCACAATGGTACCATAGTCGAGTGGACCATTCAAAATCGATTTGACCATAAGCCTTCCGTATGTTGGTTTGCCCTTCAAGTATTGCATCATACGGCCCTGCCATGCCTCAAACACCTCTTTAATAAGCATCGGTGGACGACTATCAGTCCCCGTTATGATCGAGATATCCGTAAGAGATGTCATTTGAGGCATTAATGAACTTGGATTCATTGTGATCACTTAACAGACTCAAAGATTATCGTTTGATCGAGCAGTGAAGAAAGGTTGAGAATTTGTGTTGTGTTGGTTGAACTCAAGATTAAATCCACTAAAGATCGTCGAAAAAACTCAAATACCCCTTGAACTTGCTTATACGGAATAACCCAAACTCAGAATAAACCCTATTCGGAATAACACCTATTCGGAATAAACTTATGCTGAATAACCCTTATGCGGAAAATTCTATTCTGAAAATGCCCTATTCGGAATAACCCCTATGCTGAATAACCCTTATGCGGAAAAACCCTTATGCGGAATATTTCTTCAATGCGGAATATTTTGGCAACTGGCTATTCGGAAAACTTGCTATTCGGAATAATAGGCAATTCGGAAAGCTATTCGGAATATTTCTCCTATTCGGAAAAATTTTGGCTATTCGGAAAAAATTGTGGCTATTCGGAAAGTTTTTGGCTATTCGGAAAAATTGGCTATTCGGAAAGTATTTGCTATTCGGAAAAAACTGCTATTCGGAAAAAACCCTTCTATTCGGAAATTCTATTCGGAAACTTCTGCTATTCTGAATATTTCTCCTATTCGGAATCCCTATTCGGAATAAACCTTCTATACTGAAAATCTTCCTATTCGGAATCCCTATTCGGAATGTTCTGGAAAAAATGTTTCCGAGACTTAAAAAGCAGCTTTTAACTCCGATTTTTGATCCAAAACCACAAAAAGTTTTATGATTTTTACCAAAATAAGCTAAACCCAATCCTTATCAAACAATCCCAATAACAAAAACACCAAAAACAACAAGATTCAAGATTGATTTTTTCTAAAGATCACTAATTGATTCAAAAACTAAAAAAGCAACACAATCCTTACCTTAAATCACCCCATAGCTCTTGATACCAAATGTAGAAAAGCTAAAAAGGATCCGGTGGTCTAATGTGGTGGTAAGTGATGGTGGAAGCCATTGTTGGCTTAGAGAGAGAGAAAAAGAGAGGTTGAGAGTAAAATGTGTGTATTCCCAAATGAATAAAATAACAATCAACACCCCTCCTTGGAAGCTAAGGAGGGGTATATATAGTCACGCACTTTACAACGAGCCTAGTCTAGTCTAAATGTGCGTGACTATGATAACTAACGGGAATTCTTAAATGTCGTCACATAAAGTGAGTTTCCAACAGTTTCTAAGTGAGAAAAGGGATAATTAAGCTATGAGAAGCATGAGCTATGAATAACTGGATACATAATTAGTAAAGTATATAAGTTGATTATGATTTTGGTGGAAATAACACACCTAGATGATATACGTTCTAGGAGATATGATCTAATTAGCGAGACATGTAGGGAAAATTGTAATAAACGGGTTATATTCAATTAACGTAGAACATGATGATTTTTATAAAAACCGAAGTGATAGGACCCACTTGTCTGGAATTTTAGACTCATTTATATACTGATATTTTTGAAACTTGAGACCCGACCATCAAAAAAATATTAACTTAGTATTGCTTGAGGAGCTTTTAGAACTCGTAATACATATAAAGTGGATTTGGGCTATAAAAGCCCAACTCACACTTATAATGGCTATAGGATCATTTTTGGGCCTCAGATTTATAATAAGTTAAGAGTTTAATACTGAGATTAAAATAGACTGAAGTCACAAGAACTTGTAATGGGTCACTAATGGGCTTTAATGGGCTTAATGGTTATAATGGGATAATACATGAAATTGTTATCAAAAGTCCTATGAAAATTTTTATAAAACTTATACAATGTCCAAACTTACTAAAGTGAACTATTTACATATATACTAGCCGTGTACCCGCGCAATGCGGCGGCGGGTACCCGGTTAACCAATAACAATATAAGAATTTCGTATAAACTTCACAACAATTTTGCATCATATATATATGATATTGTCATAAAAAACACAGATATATGTTATTTTTGATGTGCCATACAAAATAATAAGAGAATAAATTAGAGGAATTTGAATGAGAATTGTTAAACAAAACGTATACCACATGGCTAGAAATTTAAGGAATACATTAAATAAAAACAATATGTATGCGCTTAGGCAACGGTAGTGGCTTCATAAAGCATAACCATCATATTCAAACATCTAACACACATGGACAATAGATGCCGCTCGCCACCCAACAGCAACCAACACCACTGGAACCACCTAAAGCACCACACCACCAACCTGAACCCCAAATTATAGATATAAGATACATAAGACTAATGTTTTTTTAGAGAATGGAAGTGCTCTTGACGAAGTGATAATCTTAAAATGGGATGTATTGATTCATATAGGTGTGAAAAAACGTATGCATTTAATAAATAATGAAGTCTGGTATTAACCATTTTTAATGGGCTGCTATGGACTATTTTGAAATAGTTATATTGAATAATATTTAATTTTGAGTGAGAAACCGCCATACATTGAAAAACATTGAGAATTTCTAATATTAGTAATGTTTAAGGCTTAAATTTTTAAGACTTCTTTAATTAGAAAAGGTGTAAATGTTTTATAAAGTATATAGATGTGACATATGTATAGTCTCAAGCCTAAGACGTGTCTCGTCATTATAGGTCTCGTCCGGTCATATGTCGACCGTTGGGCATCTTGTTCTCGATCAACGAGTGATTGTTATTTTGTGGAGTCGTGTGTCGACTATCGGATGTTTGTTCCTTGATCTATGTGTAATCGCTATCTGAGGTGAGTTCATAGCCCCTTTTTACTACTTGTACATTGTTTCTAAATGCGGGGTAAGATTTTACATGGTGGAACACATTCATTTAAAATTGTATGCTATCTAGAACTTGTATGCTATCAAGAACTTGTATGCTTTCCAGAACGTGTAGAACTTGTATGCTTTCCAACAGTTTTTCATTATTATTGTTGCTTTTAGTGTACATAGCTACTAAGTTTCCCCTCTTGATCATGCACTGTTAATTATTCCCGTAATACTTATTGCAAGCGCGAATGTTGTGGGTGGATCCATCGGGATTGACAATCCCCGTCTCGTATTACTTTGACGCATTACATTTGTTTATACCTAAGTATTTAGGCAGAATACTCACTAGGGGAACTTACATGTTGTTAATCTTCAATGTCATGAACTAAATAGCAATAATAATGGTTTCGGGCTATGGTTAATGATCATAACCATTTTCCCTATTTACTTGATTTACAAATGAATGCTTGTGTTCCACAACTTTACTACTAAACCTATGAATATCTCTCAACTTTGTGTTGATGTTTTACATGTTTAATCTCAGGTAATGATACTTAATTTTGCTTGGATCGGACCCGCAGGATATTATCGCAGCTTGGAGATTTCTGTGTTAAATTATAAACTTTGGTTTTGGTAATAGTTGTCTGAAGTTTATCCTATATTATTGGTAACCATATATATTACAAAACCATGTTTAAATAATAGAATTTTCCGCTTATAAAACTCTGGGACCTTTGTTTAAAAACTCTGATCTTTTATGATGTAATGTAAATGTTTTATTATGTCATTTTCGAGTCATTTATAATTCATTGTTTCTTATACCATGACGTGGTATCCCCATGCTGCCTACGTGTTTTCTTGCCTGATTTTGGGGGTCTCACATTGGTCTTGGCCATTTTGGGATAGCCTCAACCTTTGCAGGATCCATGGTAATCCCTTCTACTGAAACGATGTGACCCAGGAATGCCACCTTACTTAACCAGAATTCACATTTTGAGGCTGGTAAGGATGAGACTCAATTTCTAGGTTTTTTGAAGAAGATCGCCCTGACTTTCGACGTCTAGGATGATGATCACCTGAATCTGAGCTAGATGAGTCATCGCTTGGGGATCGCCTTCCTTTTTTGGGACTGCTTTGGTAACGCCTTGTGCTTTTCTTTTTTTGATGTTCCTATAACTCTTGTGATTCGTCTTGTCGCACTGGGCTTAGTTGTCCTTCCCCTATGACTCGTTGGTCTCTCATGCGTTTGGTGACGAACAGGAGAAGAGTATGTAAAATGTTCGCAACATATTCTTCCATCGCTCGTGCTTTAGTGACGACAACTTCCTCGTTTTATGTTGATACGAGTGGTAGGTTTCGTCTATCCTTGTTGGGAGGGGGTTGGGCAGACCCCTTATTCGGACACTTCTCCCCGATCGTAGGTACGGGAGTAAAGAATGATGAATCGAATCCTTGAGGAGGTGGATTTGCAACATCCCTGCTATTAGCACTACTACACAAAACGCTAAAGAGACCCCCTTAAAAAGACTGGTTATGAAAAAACATGTCTCTATGACCAAAAATGGTTGGAAGGGAATGCATGGAAACTGGTTTTCTTGTAAAAAAACAGTCTCCATAATGTGAATTCCAAAGAAATCGGTTTTTAAGATGCAACCAGTCTTTTTTTCAAAAGTAAATACACTAGTTTTTACGTAACAACATGTCTCTATGTGTTTGTTATATGGACACCATTTTTTATAAAAAAAACCATCGTTTTTAAAAATTTTAAGACATTGGTTTTTAAAAAACTAGTCTTGTTTTTATTTTAATAGATTGTGGTTAATTTTTTTTAAACTTAAAATCATAAGGACTAAACCGTACATACTTGTTTTTATAACATATTACGTTTTTAGACTTTATAAAGTATATATGTGATTAAAGTATAAGGGCCATTAATACATAAAAAATTAAGAAGCATAATTTGTGTAAAACTTATATAAACCATATTTACCTACTGTATATAATTTTAGTCGACTAAAACCTACAACATAGTTTTAGTCGATCAAACCTACAACAGATTCTTAGTCGATCAAACCTACAACGAAAACATGCAACAACAGATTCTTCCTGTAAGTATTTGTTCTTCATTGTTGTTATTATTTAGTTGCATATACGCGGGTTGATTACATATGTGTTCTTCGTTGTTATTAGTTAGCTATTGTATGTCTTTGTGCTTCACTTTTTTTATGCAATTATAATTAACATATACAGTTACAAAATTGAATATCTTTTACCCAGATATTTATTCATTCATAATATATTACATAATGTAAAAGTCCTGTCTAAACCCTTTATAAAGGGTGTCAAAATATATTAGATTGCAACTACATATGTTGCAATTACCTGCACATAATTAACTAAGATATATCTAAACCCTTTATAAAGGGTGTCAAAAAAATTAGGTTGCAACTGCCTATGTTGCAAGTTGCTGCACCTAACTATATATACAGTCACTGTTTTGGTTCACTGTTTTGATCACACCGAATAACGTGTCAAGGATAACAGATAAGAAAAATAAACGATTATTAACCTTGCATCTTTCGTTTACCCTTGTTAAGCTGCTGATTGTTAGCATTGACATCAATGGGTTTGATACATGGTAACCCAATAATGCAATGCCTCACTGGTGGACCTCTCTTGACAACCTTTTTCTTTTTTGATCCACTAGAACTGTATGTTCTTCTAGTTTTTTTGGGATTCCATGTCTCATCATCAGAATCCTCGTCATCATCCTTGTCTTCTTCATCGTCCTCGTCTTCTTCATCTTTAGCTTGTTCATCATCTTTGTCATCATCTAATAAACATATATTGAAAACTAAGTTGAAACCAGGGACAAAGCTACATATAAACATGTTTTATAACTATAAAAGCCATCAAATCAAGTTTGCAATTCATAATAGCTAGACACCAAATTTTATCCAAAATACAGAAAGTGTTGCCAGACAATGGACGAGAATGATAAATGGGTTATATTCAGAGACTCGTATTCTCTATGGCTGAACGCAGACCTAAGTAACAAGTGAATTATACCCCACTTATTGAGAAGTATATTTCCAAAAAGCAAGGAGAAACCAGGGACATAAGACTAAGAGGCATGCCATGACCCACCCCAACATGTTTTATAACTATAAAAGCCATCAAATCAAGTTTGCAATTCATAATAGCTAGACACCAAATTTTATCCAAAATACAGAAAGTGTTGCCAGACAATGGCCGAGAATGATAAATGGGTTATATTCAGAGACTCGTATTCTCTATGGTTGAACGCAGACCTAAGTAACAAGTGAATTATCCCGCACTTACTGAGAAGTATATTTCCAAAAAGCAATGAGAAACCAGGGACATAAGACTAAGAGGCATGCCATGACCCACCCCAACATTCTTAAAATGTTACTCTGATATACTACATATTTGTATTCAGGTAATCATTACTTCATAAAAACTTCTAATTTAAGCTTTTAATAATGTTTCAAATCACAGAATTCTCATATTACAATTATTTCATTATAACGAATTTATTTAAGTCATCCTTCTTGTTGATCACATTTAAGTTAATTTATAATGACAATAGCGATTGGGAATTTAGGATGAACTCATATATCATTTTTTATGGTCAAGACTTAATTTGCTATTTGGCCCACCCAAAACTAGTATCCTAGCTCCGTCACTGGTTGAAACAAATTTACCATTTTATAAAAGAAGGTCAGAAATTACATACCTGGTTTAAAGGAACCTTTATAATTGAATTTTTTTGGAATATTGAATTTATTCGAAACATCATCTATTTGTATCCACTTTGAAAGTGGCCAGAAAAGTTGTTCTGACCACCCGTACTTTTCCTTAATGTAATACGAGACTTCATCTAAGTTTTACAGATCCAGGAACAGGTTCTACAAAACCAAAATATAATAGTTAGTCCTTTTCATCTGATATTATACTTAAAAATCTAACAGTCCAAACTTCTATCCAACTATTTTAACAAGCTACCTTGGATAAAGATTATTGGAGCAGAAAAGGATTTCGTTGAAGACTCAGTGCCATCGTCTCTAAATTCAGCGAACATACCATCAATAAATTCATCCAACATCTTTTGACTCTAATTCTTATTTGGTTTGCCATACATGGCGACACCCCACTTCCACATTTGATCAGTCACTAGGCGCACTTTTTTTTCATAGTGTGTGGTTCCTACACTAATAAAAAACACTCGCATAATAAAAGTACTAAAATATGTAAACTACAAAAAAGGCTAAAAATGAAAGCATAATTTGATGATTACATACCTTGCTTATAGAATCGTAGAAAAGAAAATGTATTTGAAACGTCAGCATCAATAACTCTCCAAGTTTGTGGACTGTAATCCATTTCCCCGTAATTTGTTACAATGTAATCCCAAATTTGTTCGACTTTTTCTACAATGTCAACTTCAATCCAGTTAGTAAACAAAAAACTTAACAGGAAGCATAAAAATAGTTTGTTTGGGTTTTTGATCAAGAACATGGGTTATTGAATACAGTTCCGTTAGATTCTTGTTGAATCTGGTAAAATACTAACCTAAAAACCTAGTTATGTGCCAACTTTCAAAGTCCGAATTACAAAAATGAAACCCTAGATCTGTTGATATGAACTACTAACAAATAGAAGAAGTCTGTTGATGTTTAATGCACTAGTATGGATTATGAGCTACCTAATCTTGCACCAAAACACTCTAACACCTAAGAAATGTAAACACGACCCTATTCTAACCTATTATCTAACTATGCTCAAAGTTACAAACGTCAAACACAAGAAAACAAGGCCTTATAGCCTGGTGCTACAGTGACTGATGCAAATGGCAAAGAAACGAGTTTCAAGCCACAACAATTTGAGCAAACAATAACCAAAACACAACCTATCTACATATAACCCTATATTAACAGATAATCTAAGGGCACATTTGGTTTACAGTCCACAATCACTATCGGTGAAGGTATAAGTATGAGGTTGAATGAATATTGGTATGAGTTCAAGGATATATGCCTAGATCTTATACTACCGAAATTTCATATGTTTATCTTATTCTCATTTGATGTTTTCTCAAAATGTGCATCCCCAAAATTTCATAAGCAACGAAGTTTTGTATATAAAGCTTTTGAAGACTACAATAGAAATCATGTGGATAATCTGGATTCTTTTTGTGTTCCATAACGTTCAAAGGTTTTATGGGTACGCATATGATTAAAACAAACATTTTATAATTTTGTGGGTACGTATATGATTAAAGGATTTGATGTCAACTTGTAATTTCTGTAAACAAACCAAACGCACCATAAATTCAGTAAAACAAAAGAGTTGTATGCCTACTGATTTTTTGACTGTTTTTAAACAACTATGAACTTGCAAAATCTATTTTCTAACCATCAAACTTAAAACAAACTATCATTGAACACTACCATTACCATTTTGAATGAATTTAAGCCAATATTACCATAATTGTGTCACTCAACTTAGTTAATATGCTTAAACCAAACACCCCTTTAAGTATGATAACAAGATTTTTATAATGGAATAGCTACAAGCTCTTTTGGCCAAAGTCTTACTGAATGTAAACCAGACATCTTTATCATGTTTCAAATCCATGACTTCATTCCCTATATTCCAACCAAACATGCCCTAAGGAAGCTTGTTCAAATTGTGGCAGATTCTTGAGGGCACCACCTAATAACCTAATAACTCTACTGCCTAACTAGTTGAAAATGTGTTGAAATTAACACCACCTAATAACCTAATAAGCCCAAATATAAGCTGAAATTAACACCCCCTAATAAGCACAAATATAAGCCGAGATAAGCCCAAATATAAGCCGAAATTAACACCTCCTAATAACCCCACATATAAGCTGAAACAAACAACCCTTTATATAATCACAACTCCCAAAATAAGATAGAAAATGGGGTAAAACTTACCAAACATTAGTGCTGATTTTTGAAAGATCGAATTAGGTTGATGTGTGTGTGACATGATCGAGTGTGTGTTTGATTGAAATGATTGGTGATAGTGTGTGTATTTGTGTGTGTGAAATGATCGGTGTTAGTTGTGTTTAGTAAATGTGTGTTTGACTGAGTTATGTTTGTTAAACTGTTAGGTGTAGTTGTGATTACTGTTTAAGTTTTTATAAAAATTATTATTTTTTTTTACAAAAAGTCTTGGCCAGGACTCGAACCTGCGCCGTTTACACCACACACCAACACCTCAACCAACTGCCCTAGGGTCTTTGACTGTTATACCTTTGCACAATTTATTATTTAAGGGGTGATGTGGTCTTGCTTATTAATTAAATTAGAAGCTTAATAAGCTGATTTCAGCTTATTATGTTTGATTTTATTTAGCTTTTCATTTTTGCTTTGTTATTCAAGTAGTTTTGGACTTTTTGGTTTAAAATTTTTGTTTTTTACGTTTTTTATTAATTTTTTATTATTATTTAAATTCCCGGTTTTTAGAAAATAGATTAAAGATAGTTAAAATTAGTTTAAAATTTTATAAAAATTATTTTAGGTTTCATTTAATATTTTTTAGGTTTTCAATTGAAAAAATTTCCATTTTGGCTTATTTTTAATTTTATTTAACTTTGTAGTTTTTTATTAAGTTTAAAAATTATTATAAAATTATCAAAATGTTTTTGGACAATTTGGTTTTCAATTTAGTCGTATTTGCATTTTTCTTAGTTTAATTTAATTTTTTGGTAATTTTTTGAGTACTTTTTATTTTTGTCACGTTTTACGTTTTCATTCGTTTTACGTCGCATTGTAATTTTTAGCGTACCTCGTCTTTTGTTTTGTCTTACCCATTATACGTTGTTTTCCTAAACAAGTATTCTTACAACAATCATTTTGGGTGTTCTTTTTTTCAGATGGATTGTGAAACATGGATGTACGATATAGATCGTTGTACTCCCGCTTATGTGAAAGGGTTGGCTGAATTTATCAAGTGTGCTGTGGCTCATCGAAAAAGTAGAGGAGAAACACTAATTTCTTGTCCATGTGTAAGGTTTAGAAATAATAAGTCGTATGATAAGTCTGCCACAGTTAGATATCATTTGATAGAGAACGGCTTTGACACAAATTATACATGTTGGAAACTTCATGGTGAGATAGAACCGCAAGTTGATAATGACACAATTGTTTCGGACTCTAATATGGATGAGAATATTGGTAATGACGATAAGCATCGAGATAATCTGGAAGGGATGTTGGAAGACGTGAAAAGTAATGCTGATGAAAAGCAGGCTAAAAAATTAGAGCAATTGTTTGTCGATGCAGAAAAACTAGTGTATGAAGGTTGTAAGACGTTTACCAAACTTTTATTAGTTCCGAGGTTGTTGGACTTAAAAGCAAAAAGTAATTGGAGTGATGTAAGCTTTACTGCCCTATTAGATGTGTTCCATGAAGCGTTACCTGCAGGTAACGACATGCCCGTTACGACATATCAGGCGAAAAAACTAACATGTCCGATGGGATTGGCGGTAGAAAGAATTCGCGCATGTCGCAACGATTGTATATTGTACCGAAAATATTATAAAGACCTACATGAGTGCCCTGTAGGTAAGGCATCGAGGTATAAGCATAAGCCTCTAACGGAACTTGATAGTGATGTGACAAAGAATGGTCCTCCTGCTAAACTTTTGTGGTATCTTCCAGTCAAACCTAGATTGAAAAAGTTATATGCAAACCCAAAGGATGCCAAATTGTTGCGTTGGTATGCTGAAGAACGTAAAATTGACGGGAAAATGAGACATGTTGCTGACTCTCCTCAATGGAAAAATATCGATCGTGATTTTAAAGAATTTGGTTCTGAGATCAGAAACATACGGTTTGGACTTTGTTCAGATGGAATTAATCCATTCAGAAGCTTGAGTAGTCGTCACAGCACTTGGCTTGTTCTTTTATGTATATACAATCTTCCACCTTGGTTATGCATGAAACGGAAATACATCATGATGTCATTATTAATTCAAGGTCCGAAACAACCAGGGAATGACATTGATGTGTACTTGCGCCCGCTAATTGATGACATGATTGATTTATGGGAAACAAGCCTTGAAATCTATGATGCGTACAAATAAGAGAGGTTTCGGCTGTTTGCCATGATTTATTGTACCATAAATGATTTTCCAGCGTACGGTAACTTGTCGGGGTATGCTACGAAAGGGAAAAAGGCATGTCCTGTTTGTGAAAATGACACCCACTCCCGATGGTTGACTAATTGTACAAAAACAATATATATAGGGCATCGAAGGGCGCTGGACAGACATCATCCGTACCGTAAAAAAGCAAATCTATTTGATGGTACATCGGAGGATAAATCCATGCCCAACTTATGGATGGATATGCTACGTTATGCCAAGTTGTCGACTTAGACATTACCTTTGGAAAAAATGTTAAACATGCTACTAAACGTATCTGGAAAAAAAATCTATATTTTGGGATTTAAAGTATTGGACACATATTATTGTCCGGCATTGCCTTGATGTGATGCATATCGAGAAAAATGTTTGTGAAAGCTTGTTAGGGTTATTATTGAATATTCCTGGAAAAACAAAAGATGGGGTTAATGCTCGAAACGACATGCTCGCGATGGGAATTAGAGAAGAGCTTGCACCACAAGAGATGAATGGGAAAAAAATGTATTTGCCTCCAGCTTGTTACACTTTGTCAAAGGCGTAAAAAACCTCATTTTGTGAATGCTTAAATGGTTTAAAGGTTCCGTCCGGCTATTCTGCTAACATTAAGAGTTTGGTGTCAATGAAAGATTTGAAGTTGCTTGGTATGAAATCTCATGATTGTCATGTATTATTGACGCGAATGATTCCAATCGCTATACGTGGATTGATGACACCTCAAGTGCGGCAGACAATTACAAAGTTGTGTCTATTTTTTAGCATGATTCATTCAAAAGTTCTTGATCATGAAAAGCTGGAGGAAATGCAGTGTGATATTATTCTTATTCTTTGTCAACTTGAGATGAACTTTCCACCTTCTTTCTTTGATGTCATGGTTCACCTCGTATCTCATATTGTTGAGGAAATAAAGATTGCTGGTCCTGTTTTCCTACGGTATATGTATCCATTTGAGAGGGTATATGAGGTTCTTAAAAGGATATGTAAGGAACAGACATCGGCCAGAGGGTAGTATTATTCAAGGGTATGCATCCGAAGAAGTGGTTCAATTTTGTACAAACTATATGGTTGATGTCGCTGATATTGGCCTTCCGCATCCGCGACATCAAGGTAGACTTGCAGGGGTGGGGACAATTGGGCTCAAAGATATCAAGCCCAACCCTGAAGAGTTTGAACAAGCACATTTTATAATATTTCAAAGAATGACATGTATTGAACCATACATACAAGAGCACATGAAGGAATTAGCAATAAAAACTGGTAGACGAGAACAACGGTTTTTGGAAGCCGAGCACCAAATTTTTTTTCACAATGGTTGGCAGAAAAAGTAACTGATATGTGTCTTTCAGATGTAGACCAAAACGTTATACAACTAGGGCACCGTCCACGTCGTGTACTTCAATATCAAGGCTACAACATTAACCGATATACGTTCTATACCAAGAGACAAGATGATAATAGTACTGTTCAAAATAGTTGAGTGACAGTAATAGCAGCAACGCCAAATTCATCGAGGAAAAAAATCGCAAAAGAGTCATATTATGGTGTCATTGAAGAAATTTGGGAATTGGATTACACTACTGTTGTTATACCGGTATTCAAGTGTAGATGGGTCGATAATATGAATTCAGGTGTTAGAGTTGATAACGACGGTTTCACGTGTGTTAATCTCTCTACAAATGGATATATGTCTGATAAGTTCATTTTAGCAAAACAAGTTGATCAAGTATTCTATGTTCAAGACCCATTAGACTAGAGATGGCACATTTTCCTGCAGAGTAAACGGAGTATAGTTGGTGTCGATGATGTTGTTGACGAAGACGATTACAATAAGTTTGACGAGCTACCTCCTTTTTCTATTGGTGTTCAATCGGATCCTGTTCTTTCTGATACAATTTACTTGAGATCCGATCACCAAGAAGGACAAGAAGATTGAAAAAACCTTGTTGTATAAAAACTCAAGATAATAATACTCATATATTATTATAAAAGTCATAACTAATTGATCTGTTTTTTTTAATATTTCAGGAAGCGTTGTATAGTTTGTATAGTACATCACTTTTTTTCAATGGATAATCTCATTCGTTTAGACTTGTAAGTCGGTTAGAATCTCATTCGTTTATAGTACTTTTTTTACAACTACTTAAGTTGAAATTATTTACAAATTTAATATTTTTTTTTATTTTTTTACAACAATTAATTTTTTATAAAACACAAATTTAATATTTAATATTTAAATAAAATATAATTTTATTTTTTTATAAAATATTTAAATAAAATACAATTTTAATAAAATACAATTTTAATAAAATAAAATTTTAATTTATACAACAAATTATATTTTTTATAAAACACAAATTTAATTTTTTATAAAACACAAATAAAATACAGTTTTAATTTATAAGTTATAAACTACAAAAAAAATACTAATTAAATCTCCTACCTTCACTCTATCATAAACTTCAACTAATCTGCTACAAATCCGCCCTCCAAAATTAATTCAACATCCCTCCAAATTATTTCCAGGATACCCAAGATATGTTTTTTCAACTTTTTGAACAATGATGATCTTCAATTTTAATCGCTACAAATCCGCCCTCCAAATTAATTCAATATCCCTCCAATTTTTTCATCTTCTCCCGCTGTTTCTTGATCCCTATCTCAAATCCTGCCTAAGAATGGTATATAAAAAGGGCACGATTCCTAAACCTAAACCACCAATAACCAAATCTCATCAATGAATTAAAGAAATTACTTTCAGACGAGCAACCAAAGATGGTACAACTATCTATCATACTCTATTTATTTGTATTTAAACATACTTTCTTGTTCTATATCTGATTTTATGGTTTAGATGTTGTTTGGTTTAGACATTAGATGCACATGCTTGTGTCTTATTGATTTAAGTAACATTTAAGGGGTGTTTGTTTAGGTCTATATGTTTTCTTATAAGCCAAAATACTCAGGCTTATGTTATTAGCCAAAATCAAATAAGCTTGTAAGCCCATGTATAAACTAAACCAAACACCCCTTACTTTATAAAAGTGGTGCATACTAATTAACATCTACTAATAGTCTATGTTGTAGTTGTTTAGGACAATATGCTTTGTTATGGCCATAACTTATCTAAATTGCAATCAACCATATAGTCGTATCATATAGTCATACTGCTTATAAGATTACAGTTGGGGTTCTAGATTAACAATCCTATTAATAGCTTTAGTATACACACTCTGTGAAATGGTATAGTACATGTGGGACTTGGACTGCTTGAAAATCATACCAGAGTAACGACCAACGACCCCTTAAGGTATAGCTGTGGTTGAGAGTTTCACATCTCTCAAGCATACTGGTTTCTAAAAAAGGCAGACAGCTAGTATAAAAATATGCAGCCAGCCGAACAATGGTTTAAGGGGTGTTTGGATTAGACCAATATTATGTGTTTTATATGTTTAAACATCTATGCCGGTGTATATAATGTCATATGGTTTTACTTATGATACTGATTCAAGACCTCGTTGGTTATTTGCTTTAGAAGTTCTACTTGGCATAGTCTACGTACTGGTGTATATAATGTCGTATGGTTTTACTTAAGGTACTTGTAACATTACTTAAAAGGTGAAAAATTATGAGAATGTTTCGGAAAGGCTACTTTACTATTTGAACTAAACAAAAAAATTAGCAGGAACCATAAAAATAAAACATACCTGAAATGAGATATAGGAATTATAGTCGGTACAGATCTTGTTGTTAGTTGGTAATAATTGTGTTTAGATAGAAACTTATTGGCTTAATTGTTAGCTTTCATGACTCATTCGGTTTGTACTTGAAATTTAGGACCCTCCCGCACAAAGAAGAATCAGAGGAATCAATCAAATTCAAGATCTTCCAGATGGCAAATCTGTAGAATTCAATAAATTTTGGCAAGCCGTAGGAAAGTGGCAATTTCTGTTTGGAAAGTATGCAGGCACTCGAACTAGGAGACTAATTTCTATCCTCATAAAGAACTGGAAGGCTGTGAAACCGTAAGAAAAGGACTTTTTATGGTCAGATATTATGATATGGCATCCTCCATCACTAATTCTATTATATTCTAACTTCGTTAATGTATTAACTTATAACATGTTTATATCAGGCACATTTTAGACTACAAAATGATAAACTGATTAAAAACAAACACTTTTATCATGTGCTATCAAGTGGAAGGCCTTCAAAACAAAACTAAGGATGAAATTCATGCTAAAAACATATCCCCGTTAACTAAATAGACATACATAGAGCAAGATGTGTGGGATCAATTATGCTTGAATGAAAACACGGCTGCCAAAAATGTTAGTTTCACTGCTTTTTTATCATTATACTATACTATTAATATAGAAATGTTTATAATTTAGTTTTACTCACTCGCGTAAAAACTGCGTGCGCAAGCCCGTGCACGAGGACAAAAACCAATAACTCGTCCTCGTGTAGGACCGAAAGGGTACCGCGGTTTTGAGAAACAGTGGGAAGAGGAGCGAAATGATCCTGATAGGGCGACCGAACTTCACTTAATACCGGATATGCGTTCAAGCAACTACTGTTTAGCCCGAGCTCCAAGAGACAAGGATGGGATCAAGCATTGCCTGCTCATTTAATTGATGTATCTAATAAGTTGGTATGTATCATTCTTAATCTAATAGAGGTGTTCAGACCAGAACATGGAGGACACACCAGGGGGGTCGGCTGTGATATAGGGTATAAAAAGGGAGTTGATGGATATGTCAGGAAAAAGAGGACCTCAAAAGACAACGAAGAGCTACGCAATGAAGTGCGCCAACAGATGAAAGAAGAACTAAAGTCAGGTGACTTTTGGTTGGAAATGAGGGCGAAACTAGAGAAGGAATTAAGAAATAAAATTCTAGCTGAACATAATTTATCACCAACGGAAGATGATGTCACAAGATCGGTTGAGCTGAAGTCGAGTCTTAACTCGACCACAAACAGCGTTTCCGTGGAACAAGGGGAACATAATCAGTCAAGTTCAAACAATGTCATCAAGAGACAATGCATACAGGTTAACTACTTCACTTTTCTAATTAGCCTTGTATGAATTGTTAATTTGCTTATTTGGTTTTCTAACTACTTGAAACGTTTTTATAGGAGGCGGCCACAAACATCGTAAGGAAGGAACAAGGGGAACAGAATCAGCGAAGTTCAAACAATGTCTTTAAGATACAATGCATACAGGTTAACTACTTCAGTTTTGTAATTGGCGTTGTATGAATTGTTAAATTGCTTATTTTGTTTTCTCACTACTTGATACATTTTATTTAGGAGGAAACCTACGGCTGATTGTACGTCCCTAGTTGTGCTTTAGCTGGGAAGCCAACGATGTGTGCCTTTGCAACAATATATTCGATTTTTGAAAATGGTATGGTACATTTTCAGAAATTAAGAAAAGGTCACATGAAGGTAGCAGTTCACAAAGTTATGGAAAACCATAAAAATATGGAGCTCCCTGTGCCGGACGATGAACTTCCTTGTTTAGAGTCCGCAGTGAACGGCTTTATCCAATGGCCGATTTTTTCTGTTGGTCGCTATAAGGTATTATGATAGTTTATATACCAGTTGTCATAATTAAGTATTTGCTAACTTAGTTGGATTGTTATTTGTAGGGAACGTCCAAACAACCTGTAACACAAGTTCCAACGAAACGTTTGATGCCTCAACCTAAATCGGCACCTTCATCAAAAAAGGGAAAAGTAAATGTTACCCCGAAAGAATTGAACATGAAGGACAAAGCATCTGAAGATGCAATCAAAAAACAAAAATCGATAGAGCGGGTAAGACTTACTTTTATATCGTTATGTTGATTTGTGCATGTTATCTTCTTTGTGATGAATTTTATGTGTGACCGGATGATGTTTATTTGTCGGTTTGGTTATGATGAAATAAAAGTTACTGGTGTGTTTAATATATCTTTCTTGTGTGTTTGTTTTGGTTTGTTTTGATTTGGAATCGCATTTTTAGGAAAACCACTTGTGTGCTTTTAGAATAAGCTTTAGAGGATAAAGTAGGAAGCACTTCTCTTGAAGGAGCTGATGAACCCACCACTAAAATTGTCTTGGGAATTTGGTGATGATGAATCATGAGTGTTTGGTTTTAGGTCTTGTTCGGATGGTGGTTAAACTTAAAGTGTGTATCCAAATCGGTGTTTATGTAGTTGGGAATTGGGATGCTGTGAACTATTCATTAGTCTGCAGCAAAATTGAACACCCCTGTATATATTAGGCCATCTAAACATCTCCTAATTTGGTACAAGGGGAGATAAACACACAATTTAGTTGGTAGTAATAGTATCTCTTTAGGTATCTCAAAATGGCTTATGCTATTTGGTAAAAGTCTAGAAAAATTATTGCAATTACAGAGAAGTGATATAAGTATTGGGTTTACTGTGTTTTAAAATTAGAAGAACCAAGTTTCAAGAGGAAGCTATAAACACCCCCTTAATATGCAGTTTCACATATTTGTGCTTTACTCTTAGGGAGAAAGTCTTAATCTGATATAAAACACTGTTGATATGATAATGTTGATTTGTGTTTACTGTTTGTTATGTCAGGTTACAAATGAGAAAGCTGCCAACCGAAAGAAGTTGCACGATCTGCAAAATGATATACTCAGTAAACCACAGAATGTGATAGATGGGTATAATAATTAGATGAGCCGTGAGGATATTGCTGAGCCGTATTCTATTGTTGTTAATCAGAAGGTTTTTCGTGCAACTGAGGAGTTCTACTTTTCAATAAACGCAACGGACATCATTGAGCTTTTGACAAACAAACAACTGGATATTGGCATCTTGACCCTATTTTCAAGGTAATTAATATATGTTTTATTATATACTTCATTGCAAATGATTTTTTATATCACATAAATTTATGTTTATATCTTGTATGTTCAAACTAGGTCATTGTATCAGTTGAGGGACCACTACTCAAATAACAAAGGTTGGTTTCCTGAACCCGATGAAGATTACCGCAGATTTGTGCTTTCATGAAAAGCTTGCAACAATGGACTACTTAGCTCAAGCATTGACTTCTTACGATTTTTATCTTGCACCATTTCTACAAGGGTAACATCTCTTACCATCTTAATTATCATCTATATTTGGTCATTCTTTTTTTTAATCCTAAAACGTATACAATAAATGCAGCCGGCATTATGTACTAATCATAATATGCCCCAAGGATGGTAAAGATTTTATTTTGAATCCGCAAAAGGATTCACAAACTAATGAGAACTGTTACAGACTCGCTGGACTTGTGAACTCGTAAGTATCATTTGAAAAGTTTAATATTTCACATTTGTTGTTGTGTAATTAAACTTGCACATGTTCTTTACTTTTTAGTGTCCTTGGTACTATAGAGTGGGATTTTCCTCTAGTGAATCGTCAGCCGGAAGATTGGGAGTGTGGATATTTCGTCATGAAATGGATGCATGACTTCGTCCTGAAATATCAAAACAATAACTTTCCAAACACAGTAAGTCTTTTTTAAACCGTGTATACATTAGTTAGATAAGTTGTTAGTATAGTTAGGTTAAGGATACGCTGAACTTAGTATCAATAAGCTATAGTAGTTGTGTTAGTATCCGTTAGTAGCCTTAACAACTCTTTCCACAAGCCAATGTTATAGCTTTTAATTCCCTTGGTTGGTCTGATTTGCATGTTGCTTTTATCTAGCTTATTGTGTTAATTTGATTAAATTACTTGTAGGTACCGTGGAATAACGAGCGTCCGTTGGATAAGAAAGAGTTGAATGCGATTGTTGGAGCTTGGTTTACATTGTGGCGACAAGTTAAATAAAAACAAATTTGATTCGAAATATGTATTTGACAATTTTAATCCTTCCAATTAATAAAGTTCTCTTTATTTACATACATTTGTTGTTTACGAAAATTTAAGTCCTTTAATTTAGTTTTTTTTATATAATTCTTGTATTTACATCATTCCATTGTAGATGGTTAAATTTGTAACATTTGGAATTTAATAAAAATTCCAATTTTTTTTTAAAAAAATTAAGTAAAAAGAGACTGGTTTTTAAAAAAAACACATTTTTTTACTCCATAAAAAGACTGGTTAGATGCTCTTAAAAAGACTGCTTTCTGGAGATTAGTATGGAGACCAATCTCTAAAGAGACTTGTTTTTATGAAGATAACCAGTGTTTATTCTTTTAATAGAGACTGGTTTCAAAACTAGTCTCTTTATGTTTCGAGCAAGGAGATCCTCCACATAGAGACGTCCTACAAAACCAGTCTCCATTGCCTTTTTGGACCAGTCTCCATGGACTTTTTGTAGTAGTGTAGCTTTTCTAGTGGATCCACATGTGAGCTCAACAAATGTGATTTGAGTGTCGACCGTTGATGACTTCTTGCCACCTCCTTTTTGGTAGGAAACATTCGTGCCGCTTTTAGTCATGCTTAGAGTTTAGTGTAGGCTCCCACGGATGGCGCCAACTTGTTGATACAAAAGTTGGATAGACCATGCTTGACCCGAATTAGGCTTAATTTGAGGTCTTGTGGACTCTTGTTCTTGCACCAAGTGAACTTATTTGAGACCTTGCACACTAATGACAGACACGGTTAGGCTTACCGTGGGTGCGTGTCCCACGATTAGACTCTGGCGTGAGAGTAAGTAATCGGTTTGTGTATATGTGAGGGTTAGAGTATTGTGAATATCGTACCTTTGCGGAACCTCTAGGGTTCCTTTTATACCAGAGGGAACCCTAGTCCGGGCTCCCCTATTCTTGCGGCCTAAGCAAGAGATAAAGTAAAACCTGCACAAAAATACCATGAACAATACACTACGTAAAAACGTAATAAATTAAAACTTTCTATTTATAAAAATGACATGTGTCACGAATATTAATTACAAGCATTGCGTATATTATTAATACACGCTAAGTATTTACGTATAATAATTAAACGTAACAAGTAATAAAATACGACATTTAAAACACGAACACGTACGATAAATAATTTGGTCACGAATCGAAAACAAAACCTTGTATGTGGATTGTAGGCTGCGTCTAAGAAAGAACAATAGAACCCAAAAGGCCGGCCCGTTATGAGAATTAACAACCATCACGAAAACCCTTCCTTTCATTATCATTTTTACAATAAATTTAAAAAGAAATAAAACCATAGCCACCATGTATGGCCGCCGGGTTTTTTCAAGGAAAAGGGGAAAAGAAGGTGTTTGATCTTAATTGGTTACGAGTTTATGTTCGTGTTTCTAAACCTTTGATTGTTACACATACGGTATTCTTAATCTTAAAGCTTTTTAATTATTTTCTTTAATTCAAGAACCCATTTAATTAAATCATGAAAACATGATGTCCTAATGATTAAAACTTGAAAAAGGGAGTCGGGTTTTGTGTTGTTTGTTTCGGATACACTCAAACCGAGAGCCGGCTCTCGGTGGCTTATTCTGCCCACCAGCCGCAACCCCGATGGGTGCGGTGGTGTTTTTGTTCTGTCAGTCGCAAGCAACAAGGCCCCAACGAGGGGCACCTTGTGCAGTCAGTGGGAAACCGAGAGCCTTGGTCTCTCGGTGGGTAGCTTGGGCACGGTAGGGGGAACCCCTGGCTAGCCAGTGGAAACCCCTAGCCAGTCAGTGGCAACCGGACAGCAGACTAGGTTGCTGGTCGCCGACATCAACCACCCAGCCACCAGCTGTGGTTGTGTTTGGTGTTTGGTGTTTGGTGGTTGGTGCTCGGGTTTTTGTTTCTCGGGATTTGGACTCGGGATAATTTTATTTAATTATTTTATAAGTTAATTAAATTAATACACATGACTAATTAACTAATTTAATTAATTCCATGACTTAGGTTAAATTATTAAAATTTATAATCCATGTTTTAACCTAAGTATTTCTTTATTTTGACATTTGTTTAATTAGTTAATTATTTTACTTAAATGACATGAAATAGTAACTAATAAATTAATACATGACTTAGATTATTTTATTTAATGAAATAAAATATGTTATAACCTAAGTATTTATCTAGCCTAATCAAATTAAAAACCATGTTTAATTTAATTATTATTATAAGGTAAAGTTTTATTAAAATTATCATGACATATTATTAATTACTAAACCATGCATTTCCTTAATAATTAATAATCACTTTAACCTATAGTATCTACTTAACAAACTTTACTAATAACTTATCATGAATTATAACATAAGATTAATAAGCACTAGATTATATTTTAAACTTATTAATCCAGCTTATTTCTATTTTTAGAAACTTACTATTTTTGGAAACTTTCTATTTTGGAAACCTACTAATTTTAGAAAGTTACTTATTATTACACTACAAGTATAGTAATACAATAACACATGAATTACATAAATTAGAATACATGTAAAACATGAATAATACAGTATAACATTTAAAACAGTATAACATGACAAGAACATATAAAATAAGTTAAGAACACACAGAACTAGTAACACACTCAGTAATCAGAAAATTCATACATGTCCCTTATTTATGTAGCACTAGTGAGGTCAGCGTAGGAATTTCCATCTTTCCATCTTTCATCTTCACTGGACATAAGGTACAGATATTCAGTCCTTCAGTATGGACATTCCTTTCCTTTATTAGGATTCCCCGTTTGTAGCCAACTGTTTTCCCCAAGTATTTGTTTTATATGTTCTGATAGCTTATGTTTAGTTTTTAATTCCTAAGCCATATACATGCATGTTAGTTACACCTAGTTATGGAGGTACTGATAGGTGTGAAAACACCCATCCTTTTACTGCTTAACTATAATAATAACAAAGCCAAAACGTGTATTTTATGTCGTAAATGTCGTAATTATGCTTGGTTTGTGTTTTTCTTGTGATTTAGGGCCAAAATAAGAAAATGGAAGAAAACATGGGCTTTCACGGGCTTTTATCAAAGAAAAAGACAAAAGACGAAGTCGAAAGATCAAGAGTGCAAAAAGAACGGAAGTCCAAGGCCTATTCTGAAGATTTATCGAAGAAAAGTCTAAAGACGGAAGTTTAATAAAGCCGAAGAACTCAAGTCTAAATTAATGAAGAAATTACAAGACGAGTTTATTAATCCCGAGACAAAGTCGAAAAAAGTCGAAGAATTTAGAAGACGACAAGACGAGAAAGAAAGAAAGAAAGAAGCAACACATGCTTAACCTTCCCTAATCACTATAAATACCCTCCTAATGTGTCATTAAGAGGTGTTGGCTATTTTGATAAACTAGTTTTCCATTTTAATTACTTTCACTTTTCTTAATGTCATTTACTTAATTGCACCTTTAATTACTTGTCTTGCACCTTAAATTTGTAAGCTTTTAATTCTTGTCTTTACTTTAATTGTTGAATCTTAATTTTAATCAAGTTTTAGTTAATCTCTCATTCTACTTTCTTGTTCTTGATTTAATCTTTATGCTTATGTGCTTATTGTCATGCTTATTTGATTATTTGTCACGTTTTTATGTTTATGATTGTGTTAGCTTATTGATTTTATAGCTTATTGTGTTATTCTTTAATTTAATTAAGTGCTTATTA
Source organism: Glebionis coronaria (assembly GCA_025667525.1). Lineage (NCBI taxonomy): Eukaryota > Viridiplantae > Streptophyta > Magnoliopsida > Asterales > Asteraceae > Glebionis > Glebionis coronaria. The sequence continues at coordinate 50,593 of JANFOE010000658.1, read as the reverse complement.
GTTAATTTTTATAAAAAGTTATTTTTAAATATTTTTATTATTTAGTGTTTTTAAAAGTTTTTAAATTTTGGCTTATTTGCTTTTTCTTAAGCTTGATTTGGTAAAAGTTTTAGTTAAGTGCTTATTTGCTATTAGCTTAATTTTACTTTTAGCTTATTTGATTCTAATTGTTATCCGGGTTTTGATAAAAACCATCTTATTCCGAATATCGCCTCCAAGTATTTCATTCCGGATAGTGATCATCATATTATTCCGGATAAGACAAAGTTTGGGTATTCTGGATAAGCTCCGAGTATTTTATTCCGGATAAGCAGAGATTTTTATTCCGGATGAGTTACACGGTTTGATATTCCAGATAAGCCATCTTTGGTTAATCCGGATATAGTTCAGGTGGTTATTTCGGATAGTACCCTTCACAAGGATTCCGGATAAGTGTCCGGAATAGAGATTCCGGATAGTGACAATCTCTGGATTCCGGATAAGGCATCGAAAAACATTCCGGATAAGGGGAAGTTAAATATTCCGGATAAAGGCAGCCTTGGTGATTCCGGATAAGGGATACTTAGCTATTCCGGATAAGTGCTCGAAGACCGATTCTGGATAAGAGTGACAGCAGCTTATTCCGGATAAGGTGTTGAACGCGTATTCCGAATAAGTATTTTAAAGGATATTCCAGATAGTGGACAGGAAGTATTCCGGATAAAGGTGACAGCTTTATTACGGATAAGCCGTACTTTGTTGGGTATTCCAGATAGTGACAGTATTACGGGTCCAACTCAGGTTCTTTTTACTTTTTTTTAAGCATTTATTTTCCTGCCATTTTTTAAATGTTATTTTAATTGCTTTGTCTTAGTTTAATTTTAAAGTTCAAATTTTTATTACATTGTCAATTTAATTTTTCGTCACGCTTTAATTTTAAGTCATTTAATAATTTACTTTTAAAAGTTTTAATATTGCACCATTTAAGTTTTAATCAGTTTTAGATTTAATTAACCGTCATTTACGTTAACGTCTTGCACATTTACTTTACTACAACGACCATTTTATTGTTTCTCACCAAAAGACGACTGAGTCGCACGTAACCAGTAATCAATTCGATAAGACACACACAACGAACATAATTTTTCTAACTAAAAGCAAGTTATTAAATGGCGCCGCTGCCGGCTCTTTTCGTGAAGATTAACGGTTTTCTGTGAGAGACGCGTTGAATTTTGGGATCCGTTCACTCGTGAACGTTATTTTTCTTGCTCAAAATTTTTTTCAAAAATCCATAAAAATTAAAAATTGTTAAAAATCCATAAAAATTAAAAATTGTCAAAAAAAAATCCAAAAAGATTTTATTTTTATTTTTATAGTGTATATATATTGTCTATTTCTTTGGTATCTTTTTCTTTTGCTTTTGCAGGTGTATGCGTACTAGATCTTCAACTTATCCAGAGCCCGAGACTCGTGAAGATTTATATATGGCTGGTGTGAACAACAACAATAACCCACCGCACCTCAATAATAACAATAACAATGTTCCCCCACCCGATCTTTGGACAATGGAGGAGCTTTTTCAACCCACGATGAATGGACGAGGAGGACCGATTGCGCTGATGCAAATCACGGCTCCGGAGTTTTCGTTGAAGCATCACATGATCCAACAAGTTCAAAACACTTGTCCATTTCGCGGATTGCCGGATGATGATGCCAACAAACACCTCGACAAGTTCATTACCATTACTCAAAGCATGAAGTTGCCCGGGGTTACTATGGATTTTCTTCGCCTTCACCTATTTCCACACACCTTATCCCACCATGCCGAAAATTGGTTTGATCGGCTTCCGAAGAATTCAATTCATACTTGGGATGAGATGACTCAACGATTTTTGTCGCGCTACTTTCCACCATCCATAGTCACGAGCCTTCGAAATCAAATTAGTGGATTTACACAAGAACCTGATGAATCACTTTTTGATACTTGGGAACGATATAATGTTTTGATCGATCGATGTCCAAACCACATCATGCTCCCCGTCACCTTAATTTATACTTTCTACAACGGTTTAACTTTTCGTGATCGTGATACGATTAATGCAGCCGCCGATGGCACATTTATGAAAAGAAGACCTGAGGAGTGTAGAGAGCTTATAGAGAACATGACTACTCATCACAAAAATGGGATTCATCCGCATCTTCAAGATCAAACTCGAGAGTCAATGTGTCTTCTACTTCTTCAAACCCTGATATCACCGAATTGACCCGCGCAATGGTCGAAATGAGCAAAAACATGCAACTCTTAGCTACAAATCAACAACAACAAGTTAAAGTTGTTGCAACTTCTTGTGAGATTTGCGGGGGTCCTCATTCATACACTGATTGTCCTTCTACTCATGACAATCCGGAGAACGTGTATGCGGCTTATGGTAACTATTCAACGGAAAACTATTAAGCCCGACCTCAAGGTGATCGTAACTTGCTAAGTTACCGTTCGAACAACTTTCTTGCACCCGGTTTTTCTCCTCAAACCCACAACCCCAACAACTTTAATAGAAGCAACCCAAATCCACCTAGAGCTTCTAATCCTTATCACCCACCCGCTCAACAAGCCCCATCCATTAATCAAGATGTTGAAGCCTTAATGAAAACCCAAGGGGAGCAAATCAAGAATCTACAAAGCCAAATTATCAACTTGAAAGGGGATATCACTAAGCAAGGGAATTATATTAGATCCGAGCTTCGACATGATATACAAACCTCTTTTAGCACTCAAACGAATGATTTGAAGAATATGATGGCTAGTTTCTTACCAACTACTCAACCCTCTACTTCGGGCTCTCTACCTTCTAATACCGTGACCAATCCAAGAGCGAATGTGAGTGCTATTACTACACGCAGCGGAGCAACCTTAGTAGGACCATCGATCCATCCCTCAGTTACTCCATCTAAACCTCCTCCACCACCATTTATCCCTCCTACTCCCATGCCTAGTATTAGTTCTCCATTACCGTCTCCACCTCTACCAGCAGAAGTTCCCAAGAAGAACCCGTCACCAACCCCACCTCCCACCTATAAACCCAACATTCCTTATCCATATCGCTTAGACAAAGCCAAACTGCAAACCAAGGATGACATTCAAGTGTCAAACTATTTGAAGAAGATTTCAGAAATGACCATCACCTTAAGCCTTGTTGAAGCTCTAGCACAAATGCCAAAATTTGTTAAGATGTTTAAGGAATTTCTTAATAAGAAAGAGAAGATGGCCGAGTTTGTTAATACTCGATTGAATGAAAATTGTTCTGCCGTCCTTCTTAAAGAACTTCCGGAGAAACTTGGAGATCCCGGTCGTTTTGTGCTACCATGTACTTTTCACCAAACCGAAGAATTTACCGCCTTAGCCGAACTCGGGGCAAGTATCAATCTGATGCCTTTACGTGTTTGGAAAAAGTTATCATTACCCGATCTTACACCAACAAAGATGTCTCTTGAGCTAGCAAATAGTACTCTTGCTTACCCCGTTGGTATTGCTGAAGACGTGTTTATTAAAGTTGGCACCTTCACTTTTCCGGTCGACTTTGTTGTTGTTGACTATGAAATGGACCCTCGTATTCCGTTAATACTTGGTCGGCCATTCTTGAGAACCGGAAAAGCTTTAGTTGATGTTGCCGAAGGTGAGTTAATCTTAAGGGTCGGGAATGATGCACAAGTGTTCAAAATGGGGAAGATCACAACAAAATCTAATGGAAGAGAATCAACGAATATGATTAATGTGCTTGATGATTTTGTCGTCTACAACAATCCTCTATTCAATTCATGCTATGATAACCCACTGTTCCAAGATGATGTGGATGATTCTCTATCAAATTTTGATCCTCCACCAATTTATGATTCTCCACCGATCTTTGATGCTTATGATGACGATTCTAGTTCCAATGGAGATGATTATGATGATTTTACTTCTGAGTATCCAGACATTCCCACTTATAATGATTTTGATGAGGCTGATACTCTCTCGAGTGATTCTTCTCATGATGACCTTACTCCTACACATGATGAAGATCCTCCGCCAACAATGCTTCATCCTACTTTGGATGACTACTCATTGAGGAAGATTTTGCTACTTTTCTCAACACTTACTTCCCAAATGAGAGTGATGCTCCTCCTTTGGACTTTGATGATTATGGTATTTATTCTCCTTTGGATATGAAGAAAACCGCTTCAAAGGAGAAGAAGCCGACCGACACCGATATCCGCAGCACTTATGTCTTGATACCTCTCTATCCTTCCTCTGAGGATGAGATTGTGAGATTTATGAGTGGATCTTCTTCAAGGTCTGCTGAGCCCGAGTTCCCCTAAAGGAAAAGGTGTTTGATCCCGGCATTGTAATTTTCAAGCCATCTCAGTATTCATCTGATGAAATAAAAGGAAATATTTTTGGAAATTATGAAGATATGCTTGCACCTCATCACACTTTCTACCACCGTGCTCCATCTTTGCTTGAGGGAACCTTGCCTACTCTTCTTTGTCTTTCCTTGTTCGCCTTAAGCTTGTGCTATTTGATGGACGAAAACCATGTATTTGATCTCGGTGGATGTGTTTCAAGCTTCTTCCTATGCTAATCAAGGTCGAGTCAGGCTCACGACTTGGTTAACAAAAACAAGCGCGTCTCGGGAGGCAACCCGCAGTATCTATCCTTTTTCTCTGTTTTTATAATAAGTGTAGGGGGAGACCCTAGTATGTGTTTGTTGTTTTCTTTCTTATCATGTGCTGGGATTCGAGCTTTCAAAGATCCATTCTTGATGACTTTTGAAGACCCGTGATTCCGTGTACTCGTCTTCTCGGTTCTATCCTAAACTCTTTTGATTCATTATTTTATTATTTATGGTTGAAATAGGAATCACTTTAGTTGTCTCTTCCTTAGCAAGATTAAACAACGTGCACAATGTTCTAAGTGTAGGGGAGTTTATTCCCACATGCTTAAACATTGATGACAATGTTTATCTTAAGTGTAGGGGGGACTTCTATCGAAGTTAAGTGGGCTTTTCCCTGTATTTGTCCTCATTTTAACCGGAAAATTGATTTTTCGACATTTTTCAAAATTTTTGATCTATTTTGGCCTATTAGTATTTACCTTTGTTATAGTTATATTCTTTCTTTGCTAGAATAAATTTTGAATAAAGTGTTTTTAATTTTCAAACGTTGTGAATCTTTTGACTCAATCCGAGTTTACTTATCTAAGTTTACTCTAGCTAGTATCCTTAACGTGTTTAAGTCAAGTTTTTCTAGGCTTTTATATAGGGAACTTTAAAATGTGAAATTCTTAACTCTTACGGATTAAGAAGAAGAACTTTTCGCAAGTTCCTATAATTGATCCTTGAAAGTCGTTTATCAAGGGAACTTTAAAATGCGAATTCTAAACTTGAAAGAGTCTAAGAAGTTGCAAGATCCTATAGACGACTTGAAACCCAAAACTTTGATTTAATAGGCTAAGCATACACGAGTCTCATTCCTTGATATTTTAAATTGTGGAGAACGAGAGATGATAGAGTCAATTATAAGTTTGGTATTCTTTCGTGAATTTATGTGAGTTGATTATGAGCTTTTTCTCCCATCGCTTGCTAATAAATTTAATTGCAATAAATAAGGTTATACGATTTGAAAAGTTACTTAGCTTCTAGCCCAAGATCATTTAAAAGTTGCTCGGTATTAATTAGAGTTCATAGCCAAGGCATAACTTACTGAAGCGGGATGCGAAGATTGGCGAGTCCGAAAAGGCCCTAACAAGGCATGAGAGCTACATTTTGTTGCTAAAGATCCCAAGTGATGTGAAGAATCATTTATCAAAAATCAATATGAAGGATCGAGACACACTACGAAAAGAAAATACTCCCCTAAAGATCATGGAGAAGTCTATCCAAAAAGACCCTAACAATGTATGAGGATAAATAGATCCAAGTCTTAAAAGGAGGCGGATCGTTGTATATCAAAATCCCAAATAAATATTGGAGAAAAATGAAGAAGTCGTGGTCCAAATATGAAGAATCTCTCAAAAAGTTCAAGTGAAGAAATTTCTATTATGAAGAGAAGACCATTATTTCATGAACGTCTCTCAAGATTTGAAGTATGAAGTCGCTGCCAAATATCGGTCCGAGAAAGGTCTCAAATCGTGAAGCGAGTTATGCCAAGATATGAACTTTATGAGGTCCCGAGAAGCAGTTTTAAAAGATTTTGTCCTTTAGCTAACTATTGATTAAATCGTCCTACTTTATTTTCGGCCTAAATAACTATCGAAATAAGTCAATAATGCATCCTCGCGATCATTCAAGACAACAATAAAATATAAGAGATACACCTAGGAATAAGGGAGTCGAAGTGAATAATTGGCCCACATGAGTTTGTGATAGCTTGCTAACTTATAATAACAATGATCTCGTTTTTAAGCTTGGTATGGGAAACGTGAAACTTGAGGATGATAATCATTCATGACCTTCCAAAACCCTAAGGTAAGTTTTTGATCTTTTTACTTGTTTTCTTCTTTTGAATATTTTTGTCTCTTTAATAAAGTCCAAGGTGGATTGATTATAATGGAAAATGTAAGACTTGATTTGTAATTAATACATTGCATGAGTACATTGCAATGGTCAAGTGTAGGGGATTTAATAGGTGTGAAAACACCCATCCTTTTACTGCTTAACTATAATAATAACCAAGCCAAAACGTGTATTTTATGTCGTAAATGTCGGAATTATGCGTGGTTTTTGTTGTGATTTAGGGCCAAAATATGAAAAGGGAAGAAAACATGGGCTTTCACATGCTTTTATCAAAGAAAAAGACAAAAGACGAAGTCGAAAGATCAAGAGTGCAAAAAGAACGGAAGTCCAAGGCCTATTCTGAAGATTTATCGAAGAAAAGTCTAAAGACGGAAGTTTAATAAAGCCGAAGAACTCAAGTCTATATTAATGAAGAAATTACAAGACGAGTTTGTTAATCCCGAGACAAAGTCGAAAAAAGTCGAAGAATTTAGAAGACGAAAAGACGAGAAAGAAAGAAAGAAAGAAGCAACACATGCTTAACCTTCCCTAATCACTACAAATACCCTCCTAATGTGTCATTAGGAGATGTTGGCTATTTTGACAAACTAGTCTTCCATTTTAATTAATTGCACTTTTCTTAATGTCATTTACTTAATTGCACCTTTAATTACTTGTCTTGCACCTTAAATTTGTAAGCTTTTAATTCTTGTCTTTACTTTAATTGTTGAATCTTAATTTTATCAAGTTTTAATTAATCTCTCATTCTACCTTTCTTGTTCTTGATTTAATCTTTATGCTTATGTGCTTATTGTCATGCTTATTTGATTATTTGTCATGTTTTTATTTTTATGATTGTGTTAGCTTATTGATTTTATAGCTTATTGTGTTATTCTTAAATTTAATTAAGTGCTTATTAGTTAATTTTTAAAAAAAGTTGTTTTTAAATATTTTTATTATTTAGTGTTTTTAAAAGTTTTTAAATTTTGGCTTATTTGCTTTTTCTTAAGCTTGATTTGGTAAAAGTTTTAGTTAAGTGCTTCTTTTTTTTAGCTTAATTTTAGTTTTAGCTTATTTGATTCTAACTGTTATCCGGGTTTTGGTAAAAACCCTCTTATTCCGAATATCGCCTCCAAGTATTTCATTCCGGATAAATCATCATATTATTCTAGATAAGACAAAGTTTGGGTATTCCGGATAAGCTCCGAGTATTTTATTCCAGATAAGAAGAAGATTTTTATTCCGGATGAGCTACACGGTTTGATATTCCGGATAAGCCATCTTTGGATAATCCGGATATAGTTCAGGTGGTTATTCCGGATAGTACCCTTAACAAGGATTCCGGATAAGTGTCTGGAATAGAGATTCCGGATAGTGACAATCTCTGGATTCCGGATAAGGCATCAAAAAACATTCCGGATAAGGGGAAGTTAAATATTCCGGATAAAGGCAGTCTTGGTGATTCCGGATAAGGGATACTTAGGTATTCCGGATAAGTGCTCGAAGACCGATTCCGGATAAGAGTGACAGCAGCTTATTCCGGATAAGGTGTTGAACGCGTATTCCGGATAAGTATTTTAAAGGATATTCCGGATAGTGGACATGTTGTATTCCGGATAAAGGTGACAGCTTTATTACATATAAGCCATACTTTGTTGGGTATTCCGGATAGTGACAGTATTACGGGTCCAACTCAGGTTCTGTTTCTTTTTTTAAGCATTTATTTTCCCGCCATTTTTTTTAAATGTTATTTGAATTGCTTTGTCTTAGTTTAATTTTAAAGTTCACATTTTTATTACACTGTCAATTTAATTTTTTGTCACGCTTTAATTTTAAGTCATTTAATTAATTTACTTTTAAAAGTTTTAATATTGCACCATTTAAGTTTTAATCAGTTTTAGATTTAATTAACCGTCATTTACGTTAACGTCTTGCACATTTATTTTACGACAACGACCATTTTATTGTTTCTCACCAAAAGACGACTGAGTCGCACGTAACCAGTAATCAATTCGATAAGACACACACAACGAACATAATTTTTCTAACTAAAAGCTAGTTATTAGGTACCATAACCATAACACTGGAGGCACCAGTGTTATAACTTCCCCACGACGGAGTGATTGCTCGTGGCGTCCCTTCAGTTTTGGCTATTTATTATTTATATTATCATGTGGGGCGTATGGGTGCATCCTAGTTACATGTTTTTACAAGATTTACATGATGAATGTGGTGTGTGCCTTGCATCCTTCATAAGGAGTTGATCCCTCATACCCAGACCAGTATAATTAGAGGCAACCCCTCTAATTTTCATGATGAGGTCGCCTCTCTAAGTATTCATGCACGTTGATACCTTAAGACCTATATGTGCTCTTGGCTAAATAAAATAGAGTTTTCATATAAAAACATAAGTCTTTTCAAACTATAAAACCAGTTTTATAAACATGTACCAGGTTCTCTAGGACTTATACATTTCCGCTGCTATTAGTCTTTATTATGCTTATGTGTTAAACACGGAATTAGTCATGATTTTAGTGTTAAATCACTTCATTTTTGGTATAATAAATAGCAAAATGGGTATTTTGAGTGCATTTATCGTTTATATGCGTTATTTATTATTGTAGGTACGAATAATAAAGAAAAGGAGCAAAAACGAAGAAAAAGACCAAAAACGAGCACGAAAAATGGAAAGAGCACGAAAAATCGAGTTTGACGGTGCACTCATGTTTTATTGGGCCGGCCCGACACCATTTAAATGGGTCGAACCGACCCATTAATATAGCATAAACATTTCTAGCCCAAGATAGCCCCAAGCCCAACTCAGGCCCAGCATGCCAAAAGGCCCAGCAAATGAAATACGCAGTCAAGGCCCAAAAGATGGATGGGAGGCCCAAAAAAAGACGCAGGCCCAAAAGAGATTGGATGAAAAAAAGATATTAGCTTAACAAAGAGGCAGACTTATTTTTTGGGGAGGACGACTTTTTCTTTTTTGGAGGCTGCGTAGTTATTAGGCAGACGCATTAAAAAAAGTGAGGGACACATCTCATTTTTCCATGCTTTTCATTTGATCTGCAGGTTTTAGGCAGTATTCTTTCTTTCCTTTCCATTTTACTTCCTGCCTCTTTTTGGGGAAGTTTAGATTAGTTTTAGTTTCTTTCGGTTCTTTAGTTTTTCCATATTAGGATTTATTTTATTTTAATATCATAGTTCTTGTTCCTACTTTATATTCGGCATAGATTATAGATGTTCAGATTCGGTGTTGATTTTCAGTTTATTATCTTCGCGTCTTCTATTATTTTGTAGGTGGATTCGGGTAGCTTGTAGTTTTCATTTGGGTTTGCTGATTAATGATGTAGCCGGTTGTAGAATTGAAGTTTTTGTTTAATGAATTTGAGATTTAGTTATGTTGACGAGTTAATGACTTGAGATTGATGTTGGTGTATTTTGTATTTTGTGTTATTGAATGTGTGGTTAAACTGTTGTAGTGTTTAATATCTTTAATAGATTAGCCACCATGCTTCCACTTTTATATTGTTTATTCTTCATTTCAGTATATTAATATAGGATTTCTAGTGGTATATTTATTTCTCAAAATCTAATCTGTTGTTCAAATTAATAGTTTCTAAAATTTCCTTTAAATTCAGTTTTTAATGCTTTCAATTGTTTTAAGAAAATTTACTTTTATCAAAAATAGACTTATAAAGTTTAGATTATGATAAAATAGTTTTTATATATTTTAACATGTCGTTTATTTTACTTTTCGTTAATCGTTTGTTCTTTTGTGATCTCGGCGTATCGGGTTCATCACTTTTGGCGAGGAGCTTTCGGGTTTATTAGATTTAGTTGATAATTAAAGTTTAGACCTTAATTGGTTTAGGTTTAAATATAGACTAAGTTTATAAATCCGGTGATTAATTTTTCTTCTCCGGTTTTGTCGCTCGGGTATCAATATTTTACCTCTTTCCTTATTTTTATTTCATTAGCTTAAATATATATATATTTATTATTGCCTTGTCGATGTTAAGCCTTATTGTCATAATTATAATAGATTTGTTTATGCGTGTTAGTTTAGCATTTTTATTGTCACTAGTATTACTTTGGATATCGCTCGCTTTATAATTGTAGTTTATTTTTCATCCTTATCGTTTTTATATATTTTAATATTTAGTCGTTAAAATTAGTAGTTTAAATATAAAAATCAAAATCTTTTCTATTCGAGCATCAAACTTGAGACATAAACGCGGATTTCCTTTCACACTTCGCCAGGAACTACGATAACCTTTCGGGTGTACGAAAACGATTCAATCACATTTGAAATTAGGGTTTTGCAATCCTATTGTTGTTCGTTTTCCTCGACTCACTCGAATTTGAAATCGGACTTAACGTAAGATTACTTGTTTTTGGTGACGATATCTTTTTGTATTTTTTTAAACTATTTGAAATCAATTTACTTAAACTATTAAAATTTAAATCTAATTAAATAATAATAAAACTATTTTTTTTTTGATAAAAACATAAACTAAATAAAAATTTAACTTTATAAAAACTTGAAATGAAATCTATTTTAAACTTGAAATAAAAAAAAAATAAAACTTGAATTAAATCTAATGAAAAACTTTTAAATGACTTTAAAAAAACCTTTAAATGAAAACTTAATAAAACTAATTTTAAAACTAATAAAATTTAAACTAAATTTATAAGTAATTAAAAATTAAAATATTTTTTATCTTTTTATTTTTTTATAAAAAACTGAATTTAAAAATTTAAACTAACTGATTAAACTAATAAAACTTTTATAAAAATTAATTAATCTAAAACTTGTATATAGAACTAATTAAAATAAACTACAGCTAATTAAAAAGGCTATATTAAATTAACTATGCAAAGATAAACACAATAAAGGGCTCAGCAGAGTTGGTTGGGGCGTTTGTTAGCTAGACGAGGGGTCTGGGGTTCGAATCCCACCCTAGACAAAATTTATGCTAATTTAATCTTTTTTGGAACTTATATTATGAACCACAGACCAAATGGATCTGTAGTACCAGCAAATATCAGCAGATATAAAAACCAAATAAGATCTACTGCTAAAGTAAGATTAAAGCAAATAAGCTACCAACAAAATAAGCTATAAAAACAGATAAGCTTAAAATCCTAAATAAGCAAATCAAAATAAGTTGGATCAAATAAGCTAAAACGAAAAACAGGATAAGCGAATAGGCAAGTAATCCAAAAAAACGAATAAGCAGTTTTAAATACTAACAAAAAAAATAGATTCATAAACTCCTACAAACTGAATAACTAACAACCAACAAAATCAAAAAGCAGATTAAACAATATAAGCAACTAACATTATATCAAAATAAGCTCAAAACAACACAATACTTATAAGCAGATCCCTATAACTCGAAAACAAATAGCAGACTAAACAATTATGAAATAAAAACAAACTTAAAAAAACAGTAATATAATCTAACATAAAACAAAAGCAGAAAAGCTAACTTAACAATAGGCAAATATGTAAACCAATTCAACTAAAAACTAAAAAGACAGATCTAACAATCGAAAATCCAAACAGTGCAATAACATTAACTCAAACAGTACTCAAATCTATAGCATTTTAAACTACAAAGCAGATTTAAAACAAATACTACTTAAACATTAAAACAAATAAGCAGAGTTTAAACATAAATTAAAACTTAAACATAAAAATTAAAAAGAAGCTTATAACCTTGTGTCGATCCGTTGAGCCGAAGATTGGCGCTGAGCCATCTTATTGATCTAAACCGAAACCCCAAACACCTCCTTCGAACCATCATCATCAACATCTGCTTCTTTCTCGAAACCCATATAAGCTCTCGAACAGTATTTTTTTTAATAATAATATTATTCACGAATAGTAACATAAATAATTTAAAAGATTAAAATAGATTGAAATTTGCAAGGAATTAAAAAGAGACGAATATTAATCAAAATAAACTTTTCATTAATCATTTAAAAATTACATTACTAGAATTGAAAATACATTAATCCTAAAACTATTTTGCAAACATTAAATCTAAATTATCCTACTCCTAATTTAATTAAAAAAACTAATTAAAACAAAGGAAATAAAAATGGACTCCATGAAAAAAATAAAAGGGGGTTTATATAGAGAACCCGAGAGGTGTTGAGGGAGGTTGTTTATGATGAGGGAACGATTCTCAACCCTTGATTTCACATTTCTTCTTTCTCTTTCTTCCCTGGATTGATCAAACGGTTTTAAATCTTCCTTGTGCACACGGATCGCCAGGCTGGTATGGTTTTGTGTTTGTTGTGTTTGTTTGATGATTATGTGGCAAGTAATCATTGGCCCACTCCCTATTATGCAGAAAATAAACCAATAGGAAGAAAGGGGTGATGCGAATAGGAGCCACGTGGGATCTTCTTGCCATCATCTTCTCATCCGATATTCTTGGTAATTTATTATAGGCGCGTGAAGGCCAATCTCTGTTGGAATGGGAACCCCCAAATTAGCTAGGGTTGTGGCTGCTGCTGTTTATCCCCAAATATCTTTCTTTGTTTCTCTCTATTTTTCTTCTTTGTTTGTAACGACTGAAATTTTGACCAAGGAAGTTTTGACCACCAAATATATATTGCCTGTTTTAATTCTATCTCGTGTGGGCTTTTGGGCTCAAGTGGAGATTAAACTTCCATTGTTTTATTTTAATTGTGAATTGGGCTTTGAGTCCAAACAGGTATATAACTCTAACGTCTAAATAAATGGGCTTGTGGGATTGGGCCTTTTGTAAATTTATCCAAATTCAGCAATGGGTTTCCAGGCCCATTAAGCACTTGTAGGTCCCACCAAGCTTGTTTAACTTAAATCTGCGAATAAACGATCCCGTCTTTAGACTTTCAATAAATTATTCATTCCCGTTTGAACTTTTGGTCCTTTTGAGTTGACTTTGTTGTTTTCTTTGATAAATGCCGGTCAAATCCCATGTTTTCTTCCTTTTGAACATTTGTACCTATTTTATCACAAAAACACAAAACCACGCGTAATTCCGACATTTACGATGTAAAACACATGATTAGGTCTTGTTTTTCCTTGATTTTAGTGGCAAAAGGATAAGTGTTTACACACTTATTAAATCCCCTACACTTGACCATTGAAATAACCCCATGCAATGCATTATTTTAAAGCATAAGTTACATTTTTCTCATAATTAACCCATCTTGGCCTTTATTACTATTACTACTACTACGAAAAGATACAAACTTAAAAGGAGACAAAAGTTATAACAATTTATTAACTTGGAAATTATTTGATGGAAGAAACTCGTAAAGAAATCTAAGACTTAATTTAGGGCTTAGGTGTCATGAATATTAATCACCCTCAAGTTTCACGTTCCCCATACGAAGCTTAAAAACGAGATCATTGAAACTACAAGTTAGCACAACTAACACTTACTCATGTGGTTTAATTAATCACTTAGACCCCCTTATTCCTACGGTGTATCTCTTGTATTTTATTTTTGTCTTGAATGATCACGAGGATGCATTTTTGACTTATTTTGATAATTTATTAAGGCTAAAAATAAAGTAGGACGATTTAATCAATATTTAGCTAAAGGACAAAATATTTTAAAACGGCTTCTCGAAACCTCATAAAGTTCATATCTTGGCATAACTCGTTTCACGATTTGAGACCTTTCTCGGACCGATATTTTGCTTGTACTTCAAACTTCAAATCTTGAGAGACGATCTTGAAATTATGGTCTTTTCTTCATTTTGGTATACATCTTCATTAGGAGTGAAAGATGCTTCAAACGTTGACCACAACTTCTTCATTTATCCTCTTCTTTATTTAGGATTTTGATATAAAACGATCCGCCTCCTTTTCGGACTTGGATCTATTTATCCTCATACCTTGTTAGGGTCTTTTTGGATAGACTTCTCCATGATCTTTAGGGGAGTAATTGCTTCTCCTCGTGTGTCTTGATCCATCATATTGATTTGGATTAATGATCTTCACAATCTCTTAGGATCTTTAGCAAAAAAAGTGAATCCTCATGCCTTGTGAGGGCCATTTTGGACTCGGGTATCCTCATGCCTTCCTAGGGCCTTTTTGGATAAGCCAATATTCGCGTCCCACTTCAATAAGTTATGCCTTGGCTATGAACTCTAATTAATACCGAGCAACTTTTAAACGATCTTGTGCTAGAAGCTAATTAACTTTTCAAATCGTTCAACCTTATTTATTGCAAATATATTTATTAACAAGCGATGGGAGAAAAAGCTCATAACTAACTCACATAAGTTAATGAAAGAATACCAAACTTATAATTAACTCTATCATCTCTCGTTCTCCACAATTTAAAATCTCAAGGAATGAGACTCGTGGATGCTTAGCCTAATAAACCAATTAAGGTCCATATGGTTAAGGATACTAGCTAGAGTAAACTTGGATAAGTAAACTCGGGTTGAGTCAAAATATTCACGACGGGCCTAATATATCAAAGATATCTAAACTTGTTAAAACCATTTTATTCAATTATTTATTTTTTTTGACTTAGAAAATAAGATGCGATGACAAAAGAAATAAAAGAAAATACTACAAGGCCAAAATAGATCAAAATTTTGAAAAACGTTGAAATTGTTTTTAAAATTTTCCGGTTAAATGGGGTCAAATTCATGGAAAAGCCCACTAAAATTTCGATAGAAATCCCCCCTACACATAATATAAACATTGTCCTCAATGTTTAAGCATGTGGGAGAATAAACTCCCCTACACTTAGGACATTGAGTACGTTGTTTAAAATCGAGCTAAGGAAAGGACAACTAAAGTGATTACATTTATTTGTTTTATTTATATACAAGATTGAATCACAATAGCAAAAACTTATCGAAGGAATCGGGTACACGGGAACACGGGTCTCGTCAAAAGTACCAAAAGTGGATCATTAAGCACATGTCCCTACACACAACATCACAATACAAACAAACAACCTACTTATTGTAGAAAATAGATAAAAGATAGATCTATGTCATTCATACTATGTCATATATCCGTTCACTGAGCTTATTGCTCAGCCGTTACTTTCCTTTCCATGTCCTAAAACGACAAGTACCCAAGGACAGACTTGAGCATTTGGAGGACGTGAATAGGATGAAAGTTGCCTTAGACTTCTTCTCCTTTTGCCTTCTTATACTTATGCTTAATTGGAAACTTGTTTTGTCCTTCTCATTTCATTTACTTTATTTATGTTTGGGCTTATGTTTGGGAATCGATGTTTGATTCTGGTATTCCCTTTTGGTCATGTATGTTTTAGTACATATTACCTTGCATGCTTTGATGACACGCCTTAATTATCCTGTGATATTCCATTTATCAAAATAGGGTGTTACAGATAATGACCGCATATAGGTTGATCCTTATAATGTAAATAAGGATGGTGTATATCCCTTTTACTTAGGCGAATATAATCTCTATTTAGATTATATTATGTTTGATCATGTCGCAGTGCGACCAGGACATGGCTAAGATATAACCGCGTGCGATCGCGGCTTATTGGGCCTCACGGGCTTTAGGCGTTGTCTATATACGATCCATACTCAAATGGATATGGGTAGTACCCGTGGGTAGGGTTATCCAACCCGACTAGGGACTATACGTCATCACCACATAAGAAAAATCCAAGTATATACATATACAATGAATTTACACAAGACTAATCCACGTATTCACAAATACACAAGATTCACACAACGCTAATCCAAGTATACACAAATACAATGGATCTACACAAGAGACAACTATAAAATTATGAACATGACTAGATCTAAGAAAGAATGATCTTCATCAAGGCTTCATCTTTAATCACACCACAAATGTGTGAGTGGTCTTCTCTTTGGACAAGTAAAGAAGAGAATCAAGAGGATAATCATAAGTAAACATAATTAACACATTAAGTGATCATTTACTAATGATTAAGATATGGAAAAAACAAAAGAGGTAGAAAGAATGTCCAAAAAGGTTCTTGGAAACTGAAGATTTGATCCACTGTTTATTGGAGACAAAAAGCAACGGCTCTCTAGGCGCGGTTCCTTAATTATAGTGCGGTTCAATATTGATATCGAACCGCATAGCATTTAGCTAACCGCCCAAAGTAGACTACACTCATTTTTGTCTTTTAGTGGTAAAATGTTATATGAGGTAGATTTTACCTTCAAAGGATATTCCTATGGCATTTGGAATATGTCATATTCAAATTTTCAATTTCCATTTAATAAAACATTTTCTTTAAAATAAAGTTTATTAAAATCTTTGTCACATTTATCTAAATGTGAGTTTTGAGGTTAATCACTACTATGATCACTAAACAGGATTAAGATATTCTTTACCAAAAAAAACATGATTAAGATATGCTTGTGTAAGACATAAATGATTATTACCTTGATGATGGTGTTTATTGAATAATTCGTCTTTCGTTTGTCTTTGACAATAAATGTCTTTATACTTTGTCGTGATCAAAACTAAGAAAGATTAGTTAACACTAATAATGTTTTTAGGCATTACTTGCATTAACAGTATGGGGTTTAGAGGCGGTAACATTCCCTTCAATGCTTCTGTTGCCTCCGATAAAAGTTTCCATAAGTTTTTCAATATTTGGCACCATATTAGGACATAATAATGCCAATTCATGAAATCTTCGGATATAAGCTTTAAGATTATTCTCCTTTACTGCCATATTATAGAATTCTTCCTCCATCTTTCGAATCCCATTGCGAGGACAATACTTCTTAATTAGCAGTTTCTTAAATTCACCCTAGGGAGTCTGATAAGCTTGTTCTATTTCGATGGGTTGAGCATAAGTGAAAGTCCCTAAACCTAGCTTGAAATGATTATTAAAGATAAACAACACAAGTAAATACTTTTCAAACGTAAGACTTTATTATTGTATAACAAGTATTACATGTGTTATGTATAACACAATTTTATGACAATGTGTTGTGTACACTTTGGACAAATAAAGCAACTTAATAACACAGGTACAACTAATTGTTCTATAAGTTCTAAATAGTTAATGTGTGAAATCTAACAAAGTGAACAACATTAACTCTAGGCTACATATCCTATTTATAGTGGTACGAGGTTGACTTCTAGTGATGGTTGATGGTGACTACATAAAACAGACAATGTCAGACATCTATCATAAGATGCTCTTTTATTCTTGGTAGTCTGTCACAACGCTTTAGGAAAACAGAGCTGACACAGTTTCCCTTTCCTTCATAGACTCGTACATTAGGCTGTAAAACTTCCCGCCTAAACACTTAGGTATGTCTAAAGTATACTGAGTGTTAACAGAGTATTTCCACCCCTGTTAACACTCAACCACTAAGAGTCCCTGATACATCTTGGCTGTTATCCATCACAGCGAATGAGTATGTCTTCAAGTAATCTTCGACTTCCTTGACAATGTCTCTAACATGGACTCCTTTGTGGTTGCTCACAAAGAGTTAGAACTCTGTGAGTCTTGTGTTACTTGTCTGTCACCTAGGCACAGGTAAGTTAATATCAAACAGCTTAATTTACGTTTAAATCTATGACACAGGAAAATCTAACAAACTTAGATTCCCAACAATCTCCCCCTATTTAAACATAAATACAACTAGATCTAAATAGGTTACAGTAAGTGAGATAACAGCTTCTTCTTACTCATAACAGATCTAACAAACATACTTCATGATTTATTAAGACTTAGAAAAATATTACAAGTACAAAACATAAGTATAACAAAATTATGAAGATAAAAATCAGTTGTGAAAACTTCAGTAATCATCATTCTTAATTTCCTCTTCAGCTTCAGTGATGTCCGTTCTGTTATCTAATTTTTCTTGCAAAGCTTTGGCAAACACTTTGGAATACTCATAGTTGATTTTAAGCACCTTCTGAAACACTAGAAGCTGAATAGTTGAAGCTAGCCCCAACTCACTTTCCCTTTGGAAAACATATTGGCATCCCCTGTTCATGTAGGCCATTCCTTTTTCAAGATCATGGTAAGTCTGACCATCAGGTCCTACAATCCCATTGGGTAGAACATGATCCCTGTACATTCCATCTACTTGAATTTCATCTGTGATGAATGTTTCCTTAATGAATTCAGTCATCCTTCTTATTTTCTTTTCAGGCTTTGAGAGTTCTTGTTCAAACAGCTGCGGTGGGGGATCAACCTTAAGCTTGGCTGTAGTTTCCTTTACCCAGTTAAACTTAGCTTTGAGAGTCTTTAAGAGTGTAAAATTTACCTGTCTAGACTTCTTCTCAGCTAATGCTTCCAGTTAAAACCATTTAGATAGACCAAGTGTCTTTAACTTGAAATCCTCAAAGAGATCCATATTGGCATGTTGGTTATCTCTCCATAAAATCATTTGTGGTGTATGAGTAGACTTGTGGATAGTGTATTTGAACTTGGTGATTTTCCCTGGTGCATATCTGTTATTAACGCAGCCATCATAGTCAACTTTTACCTTTTTAAGAGCCTCCGTGCATTTTACCTCCATTTCCCTTAACCTTATTATTTGCTCCTCTCTGAGTTGTGGAGACACGGATTTTCCCTTGGCTTCATCTAGCTCTTTGGCCTTCTTTATTTCCTTTAACCTATTTAATTCAAGTGCTTGTTTTTCAATTTCTTCAACTGTCAGAGGTTTCTCATTAGCAACTTTGAAGGTTGAGAATTGAGATAGTTCAGTTGTTGATCCTCCTTTCTCTAGCATCGCATCTACTTTCTTTAGTTTGGTGTATGAGTCTACCACAACTATTTCCTTTCCTTTCTTTGATACAAAGGAGGATTCATTTGCTTTTCTAAGCTCTTTAGCATTTTTTAGAAATGTCATCTGAGCTTGACTTTGTACAACCTTTGGTAGGGAGCTAATAGTAAATTTGAGTTTCTTAGCAGCTGGTTCACCATCATCCACAACCTTATTGGTGTTAACCAAAGACAAGGATATTGATGTATTAGCTCCTTCATTGGTCTGTTGCTCCCCCTTAATTTCATCATCATCGGGTACAGTAATGGGTGTGATGACTTGGAGAGGGATGGGTGTAGAGATGGTGTTTTCAGCTGTTCTTGTGCTAGTGTTGATAGGTTCAAGTTTAAGTACGTCAACTTTCTCCCCCTCACGTTTAGCCTGTCTCAGACGCTTGGCTGAACGTGACTGAATGTACTTAGCAACCTGCTCAACTGATCCAGCCATTTTTCTTTGCCTATCTCTTGATCCCCTGGCAATTCTTAGAAGCCTGTTACACTTTCGGTTGACATAACGATCAACATGCTCAGCTAAAAAGGTTGTGTGGCATTTTTGTCTTGAGTATACAGCCTCAATATCCTTGTGCATGACCAACTCATGAGCTGAGAACAAGTCAGGGACTTCTGTGGTGATGGCGTCTTTGATTTGAGTGGATAAGTGGCTAAGTCCCCGAGACACTCCCTTACGTGTGCCCTCTTGGATAGGATCTGTGATAGCATCCTTGACTGCTTAGGTAATGATCTTTTGGAAGTTTGTTGTAAATGAGTGCATTTCAGGCCCCATGCGATCTAACTTTCATGACAGACGTTTGATATCAGAGCGGTGATGATAGGGTTGTAAGTTATGAATGTTCAAGCTTTGTTGTGCATAGTCATCCTCCCTTGGCAAAATATCAAAGTTGGTCTGTTGTGGATGTTCAAATAACAAGAACTCAACTGCGGGATTATACTTAGCCTTTGGAAACTCCGTATAGACAGATGTAGCAGAAGTAGGTGTCACAACAGCTTCTTTAGGAGGAGGAGTGAGTTAATCAGCTGGTGTGGACACAGCTATGGCTTTGGGAGGTTACAAAGAAGGCTGTTCATCATCCTCTTCATCCTCCTCTTCAATCATCCCCTCAAGGAGAATTTCACCATCAGGCATCTATTCAGGTTCAGATAAGACATCTTCCTCAGCAATGAGCATAGTCTCATCCTCCTTGGGTTGTTCCTGAATGATATTAGCATCTCCATCAGCTGTAGCATGAGAGTCTATAGTGGAGTGTTCAACATTAGCCTGCAATTTTATGTTAGTTAGTAACAGGGAAATAGAAAGGGGGAATGGTTGCCAGTACGCTGTCCCAGAGAGGTTGAGGGTGATTATTCAGCCACTCCAAAGGATAAATCCTTGGGATTCTTTTAAGTGTGAAAGTAATGATGTTAAAGGTCACCATTCGCTGCCCCTAGGAAAGCTGAGTGTGATTATTCAGCCACCCTCAAAGGATAAAACCTTTGGGACTCTTTTATCTGTGAAACATATGTGGGTTAGGATCGCCTGTTACACTGCCCCTGGGAAAGTTGAGTGTGATGATTCAGCTCCCCCTGAAAGGATAAATCCTTTGGGATTCTTTTAATTGTGAAAAAGATGTAGGTTAAGATCATCATTTTACGTTGTCCTTGGGAAAGCTGAGGATGATTATTCAGCTCCCCCTAAAAGTTAAAATTTTGGGATTCTTTTTTTGAAGGAACCTATAGGCTGTGTGAAGTACAGCTACTCTAGGTCGAGACATACATGTATATAGGTTGTTGTTTGCCTGTATACTGGCTAGAGGGTGCAGGGTCATCGGGGTGCTTTATAAACACAAATGCATCACTCCCTGGTGCAAGGACAGGGTGTACAGAAGTCTTACAAGATTTCTAAGTGCATACATAGACTCATATGGGTCGAGGATAACCCTAACTTCACCACTCTCACCTATAGACATTTTAGAGTGGCTGATTGTGTACCTCTAAAATGATAAAGTGATTACCTATAAGATATCAGTGGAGTTAGGCTGTTTTCCTGTTGTCTCTCTAAATTAGAGACATTAGACTCTTGTTTTTTATCAGATGAGGTCTCTGTGTCCACAGATGTTCTTGGAATAGAGGGAGTTGGGATGGTCACAATCTTCTTTACCCTGGCCTTAAGGACAATTTGGGTTTTGGAAGAAGAGGGGTTTGGCTTCTTCTTAGTTTGTCGGCCAGTTGTTGCTTTGGACAGCGTAGTGAGTTGCCCAGAGGTCAAAGACGCTGACTTGCCAGACTTACTAGCTGTATTCACCTTCTCAGAGGAAGGGATCAAAGTCTGAACAACAGATGTATGTTTTGTAGCAACAATCTTCATGTGGGTTGTCTCTGGCACATCATTCAATCCAATCACTTTGTATATAGCCCCAATGATATGGTAAGGCTTCATTGCTGTTAGATCATAGTTGTGGTAGTTATCAGCGAGAAGACTTTCAAAGATAAGAGAGATAAATCGAGCATAACAAATATTCTTTTCCATGGATTGATTTGTTCCCTTCATCTTTTCCACAAGATTTGAGAAACAAATACTTCCTATATCTACATCAACACCCCATATGAGCCCATATGCAATGGTCTGATGATTGAAGGACATCTGATCTTGAGAGCCTTGCATTCCTGCCAAGGACTTGACGATGTGTGAGAATAGCACCTTCCAAATAGGAGAAAAATACTTGATCTTTATAGGAGATCTAGGAACAACTTCAGCGGGTGTGAGGTCTGGGTGAGTGTCAAATATAGGGTTGAGAGTGGCAAGAGCATCCTTAACAGCCTTTTTGTCGACGGTTTTTAAGCATTCATCTCCATGTCTAAGCCCAGCCAAGGTGGAGAAATCATCAACAAAAAAAGCAAAGGGGTTTTCTTAGCAAGCAAAGTTGAAAGAGATGGTGTTGTCATCAGGGACTTCAACAGAATACCAGAATTCCCTAAGGTATTCTTGGTAGAAGATTGATGGAGATCTGGTGAAAGCTTCGCCAACGTCACAATTCTTCATAAAGTTCACCAGATCTAGGTATGAGTCATTAGGAGCCTTTAGCCATCCTATTGAGTTGTTAGAGGCCAGAATGCTGTCGTTGATCTCGAATGATACGTTTGATGCCTTTGGTACTGGAAACATCATTGGTACGAGAGTTGGGATGATGAAGATGGTGAGAGCGTTTGAGAGAGATTTAGAGAGAGAGAGAGAGAAAATTTGTGGATAAGATGAACGTGTTAGGTAAAAATCTTGGGAGAATATATATATTCAAAATTTTTGAAAACAGTTATTCAACCGCAATAAATGCGTAGTGGGAAAATGACTGCTCACAAGTGGGTCCCTTGACCTTTCAAAACCGTTTGTCTCCTCGTTTATCGAAAAAGTATTAATTAAATATTGAGAATGTTTTTTAGCATTTACTTGGAAAGTAACTACCTAGTTTCATGTGAAAAACATTTATTATCTAATCATACTTTATGAACTCACATTAAATATCAGCCACAGGCTTTGAGATATTAAGCATACCCAGCTCAGCAACTAGCCTGTTGAACAAAAGTTCAGCCAAAGGCTTGGTAAAAATATCAGCTAGTTTTAACTCAGTGGGGACAAAATGCATCTCAATATCTCCCTTCATTATATGATGTATGATAAAATGATACCTGATATCAATGTGTTTGGTTAGAGAGTGAAGCATAGGGTTGTTTGAGATGGAAATGGCACTTGTATTGTCATAGAATATTGGTACTTTGTCATAGAGAATCTCATAGTTAGCTAATTGACTCTTCATCCAAAGCACTTGTGCACAACAACTAGCAGCAGCAACATATTCAGCTTCAGTCGATGATATTGCCATAGAGTTTTGCTTCTTTACACTCCAGCCAACCAACTTTCCTCCTAGGATTTGGCAGCTCCCTGAGGTACTCATCCTGTCAATGCAGCATCCAACATAGTCTGAATCTGAATAGGCCTTGAGATCAAAGCCTGATTCTTTGGGATACCACAGACCTAGAGAGATTGTTCTTTTGAGGTATCTAAATTTTTTCGTAACAGCCACTAGATGGGATTCCTTTGGGTTAGCTTGGTACCTTGCACAGAGAGATGTGGAGAACTGGATATTAGGATGACTGTCTGTTAGGTACATGAGTGACCCAATCATGCCTCTATACATAGTCTCATCAACAGAGACTCCTGACTCATCAGGACCCAAGTTATTGGGTGGAAGCATGGGGCATTTCATTGATGCACAATCAGCCAAGTCATATTTTTTAAGTAAATCTTTAACATACTTTTCTTGACAAATCGAAATTTCTTTAGGACATTGTTTGATTTGAAAACCCAAAAAGTAAGTTAACTCACCCATCATACTCATCTCATATTTCATAGTAATTAATTTAGCAAAACGTTTACTAAGATTAACATTTGTTGACCCAAAGATGATATCATCCACATAAATCTGTACAATGATGAAATCACTTTTATCCTTGAAGGTAAAAAGTGTTTTATCAATGCAACCCCTAAAAAATTTATTATCTGTTAAGAAAGTGAACAGTGTTTCATACCATGCCCTTGGAGCTTGTTTTAGCCCATACATGGCTTTATGTAGCCTGTACACGTGATTGGGGAACTGGTTGTTCTCAAATCCTTCAGGTTGTCTAACATACATTTCCTCAGCCAAATCTCCATTGAGGAATGCACTTTTAACATCTATTTGATACATAGTTAAGTTCATATATGTAGCATAAGCAAGGAAGATTCTGATAGCTTCAAGTCTTGCTACAAGTGCGAATGTTTCATCAAAGTCAATCCCTTCAGTCTGTGTATACCCCTGTGAAACTAACCTTGCCTTGTTCCTTATGATGTTTCCAATCTCATCCATCTTGTTTCTATAAATCCATCTAGTGCCTGTGATATTCTTACCAGGTGGAGCTGGCACTAGAGTCCATACCTTGTTCCTTTTAAACTGAATGATCTCTTCTTGCATTGCAGCTACCCAACCATCTTCAACAAGGGCTTCAGCTACACGCTTAGGTTCAATTTAAGAAAGGAATTTGGCAAATAAACTGTTAGCCTCAAACTATTGAGTCAAACAAGAATACTCGGTCATAGTTTATTGTTGTAACATTTATTAGAACGTTGTAATAGTTAGTTAATTAGTCGTGGTTTACGGGCTTGGATTTAAACTACTTAAAGTACAAAAGCCAAGCCCGACCCAATATATAGCCCATTAAATCCCGCATGTGGGTGGACTATATATACTCCCCTCCTAGCATGTTAGGAGGGTGGTTGTTCATTTCGTATTCTCACTTTCTCAATCTAATATTCACCTAGTTTCTCCACCTTCTCTCTACTTTCTCTCACTACTTTCTCTCTCTAGAATCCTTCTATTTTCTTCTTTATTTCTATCTTATATCATCTTATTATTAGGGAAAACAATTGGTATCAGAGCTTGAAGTGGATGCGGTGAATCTACAACAATTGGTATCAATCGACATGGGGTAGATTCGTGTTTAGTTTGTGGTTAAGTTTGTTATTCGTGTGATTTTGGTCTACAAATCATCTCGTCTCAAAAATCTTTTTATGTTTTTCACTAAAAATCTTTCTTACAAATTGTTTACATAGTTGTGGTGGGAATTTATGATATTCGTGTTGGTGATTTTCATGAAAAAGTTGGTAGATTTGGCTTGATTATTGGGTAAATTTAAAAGGTACGAAATTTTTGTTATCCGGGTTATAAGGGTTTTACTATCCGGGTTATAAGGGTTTTGAGTGATTCCGGATAGTATCTGGCTATTATTAGATTCCGATAAGAGTCTAGAGTAACATTCCAGATAAGAGATAGTAGCAATATTCCGGATAAGCCCATTTTCATCTTATTCCGGATAGTGTGTAAAATATACATTCCGGATAGTAGCCGAAACTTGGATTCCGGATAGTGTGTAAAATATACATTCCGGATAAGGAAAGAGTAAACATTCCGGATAGTGGCAAATTATTCCGGATTAGAGAAGTTTCTAAGTATTCGGGATAAAGAAGTTCGTAGGGATTCCGGATAAGCAAGCATTTCAAGATTCCGGATAAGTATCTTTTTTCCACATTCCGGATAAGCCCAAAACATTCCGGATTCTATCCGGAATATAGATTCCGGATAAGGAGTAAGGTATTCCGGATAAGAGTCGTTTCCATTCCGGATAAGGGTGTATTCCGTATAAGCTTAGGAAGATTCATTCCGGATAAGAGGTAGAAGACATATTGCGGATAAGAGGTAGAATACATATTCCGGATAAGAGGTAGAAGTCATATTCCGGATAAAAGGTAGAAGACATATTCCGGATAAGTCTAGAAAATGTATTCCGGATAAGAAGTAGAACACGTA
Source organism: Glebionis coronaria (assembly GCA_025667525.1). NCBI lineage: Eukaryota > Viridiplantae > Streptophyta > Magnoliopsida > Asterales > Asteraceae > Glebionis > Glebionis coronaria. Next base: position 24,904 of record JANFOE010000658.1, on the reverse strand, counting down.
TTCCGGATAAGAAGTAGAACACGTTTTCCAGATAAGAAGTAGATCTCGATTCCGGATAAGGTCAGAAAAACCAATTCCGGATAAGGTTAGTAAAAAGGATTCCGGATAAGCCATGTTTTTGTTTGAAGTGTTTCTAGACATAGCCACCCTCTAGACTAGTCCTGGATCATAGTTTCAAAAAAAAAGTTTTTTGGCAGGAAAACCATTGTATAAATTAGTTTTTCCTAGACCATTTTTAGGCCATTTAAGCTTCAATTTCAAATTTTGGCGATGCGAAAATTTTTTCGACCAAAAATTCAAATTTTCGGACCAAAATTCAAATTTTTAGGCCAAATTTCAAGTTTTTTAGGTTTTTTTTTTCATTAAAATTTTTATTTCAAAATTTTTCTCTACTAGTTATTGGCTATTTATAACTCGATTTCAAAATTTGGTGATTCATAATTTTTCGGTTTACCGTTTTATCGGCCTGAGAATTTATTGTCGGACTGAAGAAAAAGCGGAAATTTCGGATTTTGCAACCACAAACCAATCACACCATATCTACTTAAGATCAAAAGTCACTTCATCAACAGAGAGACGGTCATTATGACAACAAGTAATACGGTTACTGAAGGTTCAGAAGTAAAAGACCTCGAAATGGAACAACTACAACAACGGATATGTTTCTTGAGAAAAAACGCCATGGACGGTTTTAGAGTACTTCAAGATTCTTTTCAGCACCTTTCAAAAGTCTTGTTCGACTTATGTGAATCCACTGGCACATTCATCAAAACGTTCACTCATGCTATGGATAAACTTGCGACACAACTTGTCAAAGACAGAATCTTTGCTAGTGAATGCAAGACCACTTTCACTGATCTCAAGACACCACTTGAAACGATGTTTACTTCTGAATTCATCACGTCTTCGCTTACCAACGAGTGCTTCAAGAGAATTCATGGAATGGATGCTTTATCATACAAAGATCAGATAACTCGTAACATCGAATTCATTGTAATCTATGTGAACCACACAATACAGACGCAACAAACGATTGATGAAAGACTCCATGCCAGTTGTGGTATCGCATCGGATATTGAGAGTACAAGCTGCAGATTTGAGACTCCCACGCATATTTCAGGGAATAATGACAACAGCTCTGGGAAAGAGAGCAGCAGCTCTGGCAAACAACGCATCGTTTCTGAGATAGTCATCGACAATACACCTTCCTATGATAATGGCCCTGTCGTCGATTCTGATCCATTGGAAGAGGTACACTATGATGAATATAATGTGTTTGGCAATTCTAATACGCATGAGCATTGTGATCAAACTCAAACGATTATTCACACATGTATGACGGAAAAGGTTGATAGCAATACCATACCTAATCCATTAGACACGTGCAATAATACGTCTGACAATGATCAACATACAAATGAGTATGATGAGGAGGAGCGTGTTGCACTAGCCAATTTAATTGCTACTTTACAAAAAGATGTCAGTGAAAATAAAAAGAGTCAAAAGCAATAAAAGAAGGCAAACACAACACTTACTCAAAATTTGGAAGAACGCAAAGCTGCTCTAATTAAGTCTAGTGAAACCATAGATAGTTATAGAGCAGAGCTTTTTCAAAAGACCAAAGAGCTTGAGGGGTACAAGGGTAATGCGTTAAAAAATCAAAAGGACGATTTTGAAAACAAATATAACACAACTCTTGAGTTATTAGCCAAAGAGAAGCGTCAATATAATGTTTTCTTAATGGATAAACGTCAAAAAACGTACCTTGCCAATACCAAAGTTAATGAACTTGAACAAAAGCTCTTTATGACCACTACCGATTCTGCTAAAATTCTTGAGGTTAAGAAACAAGAGATTGAAGCGTTAGAACAAGACTTCAAACGTAGACATGAAAAAGATACTGGAAGAGTAACGGAACTAGAAAATAAGGTCGAATTTTTGAAGAAAGTTGTTTATAAAACGCATGTCTCTATTCAAACCGTAAGAATGATAGCACCTCCGTCGATGTTTAAGGGTCAAGCTAGCTTTGCAAGTCCTGATTACCTTGCCCAAGCTCAAGCTGCGAACCCGCACCTTTATCTGGATGAGTCCGAATGGACCAATCCTGATTGCCCTCTTATTAGGCTCGATAGTGAAGAGACATCCCTTTGGGAAGAGGAGAGTAGAGCACCGGTCAACAAAGAGTTAGTGAAACCGTATAATTATGCTTATGAGAATAGTCTTTATGGTCTTTTCGCTACTCAAAAACAAAAGTCTCCTGAGGAAATGTTTTTAGAAATCAAACAAAGAAGAATTTAATGGAAGAAAGCCTTTGCCACTAAGAAAACCAACGTTTCTAAATTTATCAACTACCTGCCTCTTGATGCTTCAAAAAGCCAAAGTAGGAAGACACTAGGTATTCTTAAATACCACATAGATAATGTTAAATCTATTGTTGAAAGAGACTGGGCAAAACGTGAAAACAATGTGTGGCAAAGAAGGATTCCTCAAGATATAACCTTGCTTGTAAAAGAACTTTTGATACCGAATACAAAGATAATAAAACACACTGTTCTTGAATTTGAAAGCTTCATTCGGTCAGAAATATTTGATGATTTGAAGTACGTCGAGTCTCTTGAAAAAGAAATTGATGAACTTCAGACGGACAAATCAGAGTTCTCGAACGCATATGATCTCATCTTAGAAGAATGACTCTCCAAAGATATTTTGTGTGTTACTCTTCAATCTTGTGCTGATATAGACGAATATTCTGACGTGGCATGCAAATATCTTGATCAAGTCAAAGAGTGTGAACGTCTTGAAATTAAGCTTTCGAAACATAAAGATCATGTTGATCAAAAGGCTTTTACGTTAATTCAAAACCGATGTGATTTTCTTCAAAATCATTGTCATTCTCTTGAACTTGCTTTGCAAGACAAAGTCGGAAAAGGTCCAAATGATAATAACTTGAAAGTAAAACTTTCCGCATCGTGTCGAGAAATGAACGAAAAGAGTATGGAAATTACAGACTTGAAGGCTCAGTTGCAAGAAAAGGACATAGCGATAGACGAGTTGAAGAAACTCGTTGCCAAAATGGGTGGAAAAACTGTGGAACCTAAAGTTGTGAAACCTGTTGTTCGACAACCCAATGCGTACAAGGACCCCAAGCCATCTCTCTTAGGAAAACCGACTCCTTTCTCCAATTCTTCTCATGTAAAATCTAGGTTACCCCCTAAGAATGATGTGCAACCAAGTGTTCCAAAACCATCCATAGCACCCTATGTTCCTCCATTTAGAAAGCACACTTTTGCTAAACCGAACCATGTGAATGCACCTAGCACTTCTAGGACTCCTCCCAAACGTGTTACATTCGCGTCCACAAAGGAATTTGTAGGTTCAAATGACTTAGTTCATACCAACAACCTTGAGGATGCTAAGCCAAAAGGGAAGATTCAGCAAGACAAAACCGTGTATTCAAAACCTAGTTCACCAAATCTGTCTAGAGTCCAACACACTCCTAATGGTAGTCAACCAAAACCTAGGATCCCTCACCAGCAATCTAGGAATTGGAAACCATCCATGAATAGTCGTGTTCCGAACACTACGCCTGAACGATTTGGAAAACCTAGGAATACAAGTACTTTCGTGAATCCGAAATTCCTTGTATGTCCCATTTGCAAAAATGGCTTTCATAATGGAAACCATGATCATTGCATTCTACAATACCTTTATGAGGTCAAATCTCGTGCCTTTGCACAAAGAAAGAATGCAGAATCCCATAAGACAACAAGGAGATACAAACCTGTCGCAAAGACAAGCAATAATACAAAATCTGACACGTGGATTCCAAAAGGACTTAGTTTCTCTCCAAAGAAGTCTTCCGATGTGCAAGAGAAAACTACTCCTAGATCCAGTCTTCAGTGGAAACCAACGGGTAGGATCTTCAAGGAAGTTGGTCTTAAGTGGATTCCAATGGAGAAGAGTGATGAAACCTGCGCTAGCACGAATGCGAATGTTCTAAATGTCTAAAAGGAATTTGTTACTCCTAACTGTAGTATTTGTGCAAGTTCTTCTTCTGTCATTGCAGGTACAACAATGGATCCTGAACCCACTTCTTCTTCAAAGGGTTCCAATTCGGTACATTCGATATCCCCTTCTTCTATGGTACAAAGGTCTATTTTTGATTATTTTTGAAAAACTTGAAAATTACCAAAATAAAATAAAATGTAAATATCATTATAAAAAAAATGAAAAAACTTTCAAAATACCAAAAATATTCTTCTCGGCATGTCTTTCAATATCGATAATATGAACGCCCCTAGAAATGTCGCTCAATAACGACACGGGGGTGTACATAAAGCTCGAATGAAAGTTGTATAAATTTTTCAAAACATGTCATTTCAAGGATTTACAATTCCATCTGATTGTGACTCGTGCCTCAATGAAGGGAAAGCTTATCACGGATGATAGCTTATCCTTAACAACGGGAAACTCAAATTTCTCGGTCATGAGCTATCATAAAAATATTCAAAGTTTTTAAGCTCATGTAAAATGATTTGCAATTACCTCAGATTATGACTCGTCCTTTATAGAAAGGAAAGTTGATCACGATTGATAACTTATCCTCAACAACGGGAAAATTAAATTTCTCGGTCATGAGCTTTCAAGAAAAACATTCCAAGTTTTTAAGCTCATGTAAACGACTTACAGTTAAATGTCAGACTGTAACTCGGAACTCAAATAAAGGAAAATATATCTTTAAAGATAAATTATCCTAAAAACAGGTAGAGCAATCTATCTTGGGTTGAGCTTGTCACAAAACATTCAACGTTTTGAGCTCAACACTATGGCTTGTAATCACTTTCAGATTGCAACCCGGATCTATATTCACGGGGGAGTGTACGATTTAGTGCTCTTACCCGCAAAAGAAGATAAATCTTCTTACACTTGAGTGGATTCATCAAGACATTCAACGTCTATGAACTCAAGTTTATGCTTTAGAAAAACCTCTGCACCAAAAAGAAATAGAGTTTTTCAAAAAGCGTTGAACACAATTTTTTCAAGAATTTTTCAATGATATTCAAAATCTTTCAAAAATTGTGTGTTCAACAACTCCTATCCTCAAAAAGCGAAATGTGGATCAAATCCTCTACTGACAATTCAATTGGATCACTTTTTGAGGGGGAGCTCTCCAAAATCAAAGTTTTTAATGTCGTTGGATATGTTATGTCAAAACAATTTTTATGTATCCAACACATTGTGTGTAAGTATCATTTGGTATTTTTTCACATAAAAGGCTTTGATGTTCATGAGCACATTCTTTCATGACAATCTTTTATGTGTTCATGAACATGTAGTGTACGAGTACAATTTTTTCAAGAGTTTTTCAATGATTATTCAAAATCTTTCAAATATTGTGTGCTCGACACTACATAAAATGTTCCGATCACTCATGCTAAGTTTGACACATTTTTCTCCCGAAAGTTTTCAAGACTATTTTTCATGATATATTTTAATCAAATTTGGTATCTCTAATATCAAACGATTTTATATATTAGAGATAGGGGAGAAAATGTGATTAAAATGTGATCTAAAGACTCAAGTACTTATGCTTACGATCAAATACCTACAACATCTATAATTCACGACGTTATTGGTGTCAAAAGGGTGGTTAGGTTTAAGTCCTATGATCCAACCAGAACCGGAGGGATCTTCTCAGGGAAAATTCAATAGATTATTAGAAGTCCTTAGGAAAGATGGAGTAGAATGTGAACGTAGCAGAATGCCGACTAAGTATTGATGCTAGCACTGGAACAATCACAACAAGGTGCTAGTAATGATGTCTTGGTAAGCATTGAAGGGGTTGAAGAATGAAAAAGAAATGTAAGGATAAAGGGTGTAACAAAGAAGCCCTCCATACAACTTAGGCAGAAACCGGGTCAACACATCATGAAGACAACGCGTCATGGACCCAGTGATGTAATGCACAACCCTTACCTAGCTACTCAGGCTTCTCTCAAAATAAGTTTTTTTTATTGTCACGGAGATCAACATGACTTCTATTGACTTTCTCATTCCGAGATTGTTAATATTGAATAGGTGGCATCTGCTCTAGCCTCCGACCACTAAAAGTGCACAAATCGAGTCTAGAGCCATGAGATCAATCAAATCTCGCTAGGACACACGGATGACGATCAAGAGAGTCCTACGCTATATCCTTGCGATATTGCTAGAACACTCAGAGTGATACTACTTGGTATTCACAATGATGAGTGGAAATCCTTCGAGTGTTAACATCAAAACAGCACTGCGGTAGGTCATATGTAAGATTCTTTATGAATTGAACATATGTAAAACTGAAAAGCAACAGTGGTTTGATTCTTTATTAATTCAAACTCGTTTCAGGTTTCTACGCAATATCTTTATGGTCTTTCCAGAACATTCAGAGTGATATTCATTAATATTCATAGTGACGAATGGAAATCCTTCTAGCGTCAACATCAAACAGCGCTACGGTAGGTAACTTGCGAGATTCTTTATGGATCAAGCTCGTGTTAACTGGAAAGCAACAATGGTAAGATTCTTTATGAATCAAACTTGTTCTAGGAATTTGAATTGATGACTTTAATCAAGCGGATATAAATATCCAATTGATTCACTCTTTATGTTCACATTCTTGCTTTGAGACGGTCGAGTAAAGAGAACGGCTAGTACAGCCGCGAACCCTGTCAAGAAGATTCTTAATTGAATCTACCCATCACAGGTACGATATTTAATATCGTGTAACGGTCTTCACCGACAGGAGGTAAAACGCTACCGATTTAGGACGAATGTCAAATCCATTCAGTCCGTGTCTAGGTTCTATATCAAGAAGGTGACGTTACGGTATACTAAGCAAAGTCAAAGATTCAAAACCACATACTCATGCCAAAGACATATTCAACAATCAAGAAAGCAAAAGACTTCCGCAACTCTGATGATCAAAGAAAGCTTTCAAGATGATACAAAGTATGAGCATGTGGATGAAGACACAAGATCGCAATATGGCAAAGACAAGTCAAGAATGATTTTTAGATCTCAAGTTTAAAGACAAAGTCAAAAGACAACGACAAAGGCTCAAAGATCACAACATGAAGGAACAAGACTACTGTTACACGATCAAGACTCATTTATGACGAGATTCATAATCTCTATTGATTTCCAAATATCAAAGGGGTATGACCTCACATTGGGGGATATTGTTAGCCTCAAAATATTGAGTCAAACAAGAATGCTCGGTCATAGTTTATTGTTGTAACATTTATTAGAACGTTGTAATAGTTAGTTAATTAGTCGTGGTTTACGGGCTTGGATTTAAACTACTTAAAGTCCAAAAGACAAGCCCGGCCCAATATATAGCCCATTAAAGCCCGCATGTGGGTGGACTATATATACTCCCCTCCTAGCATGTTAGGAGGGTGGTTGTTCATTTTGTATTCTCACTTTCTTAATCAAATATTCGCCTAGTTTCTCCACCTTCTCTCTACTTTCTCTCACTACTTTCTCTCTCTAGAATCCATCTATTTTCTTCTTTATTTCTATCTTATATCATCTTATTATTATGGACAACATAAACATTCATTGGTTGAGGCTGATTCTGAGTCATGAATTCTCTGTCTAGTTATAACCCCAGCATTTGGTTCTCCAATAATGTTGACAAGTAGAATGTGCTGATCTCTTGACCATTTGCTTTGAGGAGCTAGGGAGTCATAGACAGGGACAGGTATGGAGGATGAGGGTACAATTTGAACTTCATCATGTTGAGTAGGAGGACTCTCTTCAAAGATTACTTTTGTTTCTGTGTCAACATCAGCCACTTTAAGAGTTGATGATTCATCAACAACATGAGAATCTTCAAGAACTTGAAGAATAGGTGAGTAATCTTCAGCTGATGTAGAACAAGGGCTATTGGAAGGTTGAGGTTCTTCTTCATTAAGAGCTTGAGAAGAAGGAACTTCAATGTTGTGAGATGACAGTGGGTCAAATGCAGGAACATATGTGATGAGGGTATTTGTGTGTCGATGATGATGAAATAGAGGTATTGGTTCGGAGAATTCATCACTTGGGAAACACTTGTTTTCATTAAAATCAATTTCATCACCCTTTGTTCCTGATCTCTGTAGTACGTTATCATCTGCATTGAATGTGACATGAAACGTTTCTTATACTTCTTGTCTTCTTGTGTTGAATACTCTAAATGATTTGGCTGTTGGAGAGTATCCTAAGAAGAATCCATCATCAGCCTTTTCGTCAAACTTTCCAAGTTGATCCCTGTAGTTATAAATGAATACAGGACATCCAAAGACATGGAAATAGCTGACATTTGGAGCTCTTTTTATGAAAACTTCATAAGTGGTTTTCCCATGTCTCATAACAATGATTGATCTATTTTTAGTATAGCATGCGGTGTGGACAACTTCTACCAAGAATTGCTTAGGCAAAGCTGCACCATTTAACATGGTTCTAGCTGCTTCAATCAGTGTTTTGTTTCTTCTTTCAGCTACTCCATTTTGTTTAGGAGTGCCAGCTGAAGAGAAGTTTTGTGATATTCCCTTTTCATTAGAAAAAGCTTCGAGCTGCTGATTCTTGAATTCAGCCCCATTATCACTTCTTAGGGCTTTTACTCTAACTTCATTCATGTTTTCAACCTGCCTGATGAAAGACATGATTGCATCAGCTGCATCACTTTTTCTTTTGAGGAAGAAAACCCATGTATACCTAGAAAATTCATCAACAATGACCAAGGTATATTTGTTGTGATTGATGGTCTGTGGTTTAACAGGTCCAAACAAATCCATGTGAAGGAGATGTAAGCACTTGTTAATAGAGAACGATTTCCTGATCTTAAAGGATGACTTGTGATGCTTTCCCTTTACACAACCTGACAAGTCTTGTCTTTAGTGAAAGTCACAGATGGTAGACCAGCAACCAAGTTTTGTGTGGCTAGCTTGTTGATGTTCTTGATGTTGAGATGAGATAGTCTTTTGTGCCACAGCCAATTGACACTTTCAGAGGCTTTTGCCAGAAAACAATTTGAGATGTCTTCTAAGCAAGAGCCCATATTGATGAGATACACATATCTTCTTCTTGGTGCAATTAACACCACATCATTGTTTTTGTTGAATATGGTTCCTTGAGTCTTGGTAAACAAAACCTTGTAGTCAACATCACACAATTGGCTGATGCTGATGAGATTTTGCTTAAGACCATTCACATATGCAACCCTTGTGAAAGTTTCCCATTGTAGTTAACTGAGCCATATCCCTCTGTGTCGCCTGAAGAGTTATCCCCAAACACTACTTTAGGACCTGGCTCCTTTGAATATCTGTGCAGGTATTGTTGAACTCCTGTCATGTGTCTAGAACAACCACTATCTAGATACCAGACCGATTCCTTGAGTTGTTTCTGCACATATATATAGAAACAAGTTAGTTCCTATGGTGAACCCACTTTCCAGTGGGTTCCCTGAATTGTTGATTAGCAACTCTTGAGTTCCTGTAGAACCTGTGACTGTGTGAAGTACAGTTGGTTGTCTCATGGGTGTACCTTCCCCATATGTGACATCATAGAAAGTAGCTACACTCATCTGAGTGATTGTCAGTATACCTACAATATTTGCAAGGAGGGTAAGGTCTGTATTTACCTGGCGGTCTCCTAGCAGCTTGTGGTCTACCATTAACATTTGCCTGAGATTTCTTAACAACTATTTTTTCATCATGATCTATGGTCATGTGATGAGAGTTCTTACACACATTACAGTAAGGTTTGATGATTTTTTCAGCTGTGGGTTCACCTAGTATTTACTTTGGTTCAGAGGAAGTAGAACATTCAGCAGAAGGCTTAATATGTTCTTTTAAGAGTTCTACTTCTTTTATTAAAGACAACAGGTGTTCTTCAATTGAGGGTTCAACTTTGGTCACATTGTTAGTTGAGACAGCCTTATAAACATTTTTCTTAACAGATAGTTTAGCAGGCATAGCGAAAGTCTTAGCTGGTGGTGTCTCAACCTTTAATTTGGGTTCATCCTTAGCCCCTCTAGAAGAGCTGCTGGGTTCAACCCCAGAGAGTTTTGGCAAAGAGGGTAAAGGTACAGTGCTTTTAGTCACATCTTCAGAGACAGGGACATTTTGTATGAGTGGATCAGATGATGTATGGTCTCCGTAGATTTGAAAACAATCTCATTGGGATTTTTAAGAACTTTGATTTTGTTTCTTTTAGCAGTTACAGCCCTAGTTATGTCAGCTGGGAGTTCATCATCAAGTAACTCATTAATAGTAAACCTAATGCACAACTATTTTTCTATAACTTTGTGTAGTTCAGCCACTTGATCATTTAAGGCACTGTTTCTTAAAGTTAATTTATTAACTTCATTTTGAAGAGTTATCTTTTTAGTGTTAACCTGTTTTAATGTTTCACACTCAGCCTTAACAGTTAACAATTCATGTTTAACATAATGAAACTTATCAAGCAGGTTCTTTCTTTGTTCCTCAACAAAGTGTAAATAATATATGGTATAATCAAGTACATGTTTACGTTCATCACTTTCAGACATAGAGATAAGTCTGCGTACCTTTTTCATAGTGATGTCCACCCATTGTCCTGATCTAGCATCTCCTTCCCAACCGCTGGTTCATCCTCAACAATTTCTATAAATGCCCTGACCCTGGTAGTATCTTCTTCATCTGATGTCAGCGGCTCATCATTCCAATCATAAGCTTCAGCTAACAACCCTTTCTTTGTCTTCTTATCACCCTGTTTCTTCTTAGACAGAGCTTCTAGCTTTAAATTCATATGTTTCAACTTAGCCTTAAGTGCCTTGTACTTGTTCTTGTAATCCTTTTTCTCATTATCAGAGGAATTAGATTGGCGAGATGAGTTGTTATGTTATGATTTGAACTTGTAAGGTTTGTTGAATGATGAAGGATAAGATGGTGAGGATGTTTTTGTGGAAGGAAAGTCCTTTTGAAAGTGTCCAAGTTTTCCACAAGCAAAGCAAGTTTCTTTTGATTTGTCAGTTTGCTTACCAGCTGATCCTACTCAACCTGATCTTTTGTAGAATCTCCTTTGATTTGCTAGTAAAGCTCTTTCATGAAACTCAGCATTAAGGTCTGTCATGAATTCTTGGCTGCTACTAGTGTCTTCTTCAACATTTGTGTCACTATCATGAGGATTTGAAGTGGAGATCAAAGCTTTGGACGTTGCTCCCGGAACTACAAATCTTTCAGACTCAGATTTGTATATGGTGTAAATCAGCCCTTCTTCATAATTGTATTTTCCATATAGTTGAGCCAACGTGTCATTCTTGATTGAGTTTTTTGCTCTCTGGGTCTGATTCATGCTCAGCCATTTTCTGGGAAGACTGTTGACAAAAGTGGCATTTACTTCAGCTTGTGCAATTGTGACTTCATTCATATTGAGAAGGATCTTCAGCCTTGTATATGTTTGTTGCACCTTTTCACCTTAAAGTGCCTTGAAAGCATTAAACTGAAGCCTAAGTGCCTGAATCTTGGTTTCTCTGGTCTCAGAGGGTCCTTCGTGACCAAGCATAAGATCTGTCCACATTTGTTTGACTGTAGGACATTGAATAACAGATTTCATGATGTGTTTTGGAAGACAGGATATGATGATGCTTTTGAGACGTTTATCTTGGTTTGCCAATTTCCTATCAGCTGGAGTCCACTTCTTGAGAGGTTTGGGAAGAGGATTCTCATTAGTAGAGGTAAGCGCCATGGGAAAATATGGTCCATTTTCTTGAATTTCTAGAAGAAATGGTTCAAGTCCATCTAGATAGAAGAGGAATTGACTTTTCCAACTTGCAAAGTTATCTTCATAAAAAACAGGTACGTTGGTGACATGAGATCCGCCTCTTGAGTTAAGAAGTTGAGGAAGATCATCTTCATTCTGGGTGGGAGTTATTCTTGGTGAAATTGGAGGTGGTGGCGTACTGTTTTGATTGTTCCCAGAAAGCGATGGTGGTGGTGGTGTGTTGCTCGTTTCAGGCATGGTGGATCTTGATTATAAAACTTAGAACGATGTTTATGAAGGTTTTAATATCAAACACCGCTCTGATACCAATTGAAAGTCCCTAAACCTAGCTTGAAACGATTAATATAGATAAACAACACAAGTAAGTACTTTTCAAACGTAAGACTTTATTATTGTATAACAAGTATTACATGTGTTATGTATAACACAGTTTTATGACAATGTGTTGTGTACACTTTGGACAAATAAAGCAACTTAATAACACAGGTACAACTGATTGTTCTATAAGTTCTAAAGAGTTAATGTGTGAAATCTAACAAAGTGAACAACATTAACTCTAGGCTACATATCCTATTTATAGTGGTACGAGGTTGACTTCTAGTGCTGGTTGATGGTGACTACACAAAACAGACAATGTCAGACATCTATCATAAGATGCTCTTCTATTCTTGGTAGTCTGTCACAATGCTTTAGGAAAACTGAGCTGACATAGTTTCCCTTTTCTTCATAAACTCATACTTTAGGCTGTAAAACTTCCCGCCTAAACACTTAGGTATGTCCAAAGTGTATTGAGTGTTAACAGGGTATTGCCACCCCTGTTAACACTCAAACACTGAGAGTCCTTGATACATCTTGGTTGTTATCCATCACAGCCAATGAGTATGTCTTCAAGTAATCTTCGACTTCCTTGACAATGTCTCTGACATGGACTCTTTTGTGGTTGCTCACAGAGACTTAGAACTCTGTGAGTCTTGTGTTACTTGCATGTCACCTAGGCACAGGCAAGTTTATATCAAACAGCTTAATTTAAGTTTAAATCTATGACACATGGAAATCTAACAAACTTAGATTCCCAACAATAAGCATTCCACCAAGTCAAAGCTTCCTCTATCAGCGTACCCGTAGAAAATTTCACTTTACAATCTTGAGCACACTCACTGCGAACAAATACTGATTCAGTTTTCTCAAACCAACGAATAAGTCCAACAACTCCTTCAGATCCTTTATAGTTAAAAGGCGGACAAATCATGAAGTCATTGTAAGTACATTTCTTTGCCATACGAACTTCTCTTTGAGTAGCATTTACATTACTTAAACTAGCTATATTGGCGGTTTGTGCTTGTAAAGCTGCAGTCACACTCTCAGCAACCAATTGCCTTATTTCTTTTGGTGTCATATTTATAGTTGCAGATGTTGTTGATCTCGTATGAGCCATTCTATCAACATTTACAAAAATAACACTAGATAAGAATGATATTATTATTTAGATATTCATACATTTGAGTATGGAATCAATTTAACATATCATAAGACGACGGACATTTCTAATGCTTTCGATAAATTTTATGGAATTCATATATGATGATTCATAATACGAATGACGATAAAGGTGAAAATAAAATGAAATAACAAGAATTTTGAGAACAAAAGCACACTACTTTATTTATTAACAACTCGTCGTTTATGTTTACACGACAAGCTTCTTTGTTACATAAAGAAAAGTGTACATATATTACAAACTGAAACTAGATTTCTAAGCTTAAGTTCTCATCTTAATATCCTCAATCCTATCCAAGATATACCCCGAATGAGATTGTTGAGTTGTGTTAAGATCGTCAATGAGAGTCTTTAGATTAAGCGCAGTCCTCATAAGTCCTTATTTTAGTTCGGAGTTCTCATGATCCAATCTTGCCATATTCACTTCATATTGGTGCATTCTTTTGCTCAGTATAAGATTATGGCGCCGAGTAACGTCCAATTTATATTCCAACTTACTAAGATGCTCTTGAATTTCCTTCATCCCCTTCATAAGGTTCTTGACAACCCTTTCCATTCTTCTAATAGCTTCTAGGGATATTTCGTCAAGATGACTTGCAATTGCGTTTAATTGTTTGTCATGTTTCTCCATAATCTGCGCTCTAGAAACTTCTTTAGCTTCATATGGCTCTGCACGACTTCGGTTGGGAGATGAATAAAGATCCTCAAAAAGAAGAAAATGTGACGTAGGTGAAGGCGAATGATTCATTATCTCATTTTGACGCGTAAAATATTCTTGTACTCTAGGTCATCATAGAAAGACAAGGCAGGAACACGCACATCTGTGGGAGATGGTGTGTACGTAGGAACTTCTAGTTCATCGTCATCGGAGATGATAATATACGTATAGGTAGACATCCTTGTAGTTTTTATAATATAATAACATAAGATATGATATAGGGATAAAAATCTTACACTAGCGCTGGTGATGGCTGATGGTCTTGAAATTTTAAAATCTCAGTTATAGTTTAAGAAAAATCTTTATTCTATATAACCGTAGGCTCTAATGCCAATCTGTAACAACCCCATTTTTACCATATAGCAGAAGCTAATCTGGGGTATTACTTTCAAGGTTTCATAGTCACAATAATAGAAAAATGCTTAAAAAGATATTTTATTAAAATTTATGTTATCATTCATTTATTCATCAAAGTTTTAATAAAACAATTGTAAATACATTGTACATCACATCATCCCAAAATCTAGTCTTATTTTACTAGAATATAACTTTTCAAGATACCACCATCCTTAGCCCGCCAGTCTTCAATCACCCGAGACATATGCTTAAAAATCAACACAATGGTTGAGTGAATTCATAGGTTTAAACAATATTTGAATCAAAAGCATGACTTTAGGGCTACATTGTTATAAAACCATTATTTTAAATTCATCGATTCTTATTGCAATAGCTCATTACCCCACGGCTAGACATTATCAGAAACCAACAAAATGCCCTCATGAAGGTAGTTTTCCAGACTATCTTTAGTTTAGCAAAACAAAGTGTATCCGTTTATCCTAGGTGGGAATATTTAGTATTCTAGCAAGTGAGACTTGCCCAAATAGAAGATATCAGTCCTCAAATAGTAATATTCATAATATTAGTGCTCATTTTTTAGAAATGATTAGCGGTTCATGATTAAAAGGGTCTTAATGGCAACAAGTAAACGTAGTGTCAATAATCATATCAGGCAGCATACCAAAACGCTTGTATTCCAATTTTAGAATATATCCCCCTCACGGGTTTTCAAATCATTTACAAACTTTAAAAAGTAAATCTATGAACTCAACTTAACCTATATAGTCTTATTACTCCGATATTATCAATTTGAATATCATAACTTCTCACAGATCTGGGTTGACACACAAATATGTATATATATATATATATATATATATATATATATATATATATATATATATATATATATATATATATATATATATATATATATATATATATATATATATATATATATAATAGTTTCGTAACCAGCCCAACGGGCGGGGTCTTTTTTGTTGTTGTTCCGGAGGGGTTATTGTTTGTGTGTTTTAGTTTATACATTATAATTTAATATTCAGTATATTTTTTATAAGTTACGCTAAAGTAGGTTTAATTTAGATGTAATCTTTTTAATTTATTTTTATATTGTTTTGTGGTTGATGTGTTTTTGTGAACTACATTCATCAATCGGTTATATTGGTTGGCAGATGGACATATAGATGTTTGTGTGATAAATATATTTTTTTGCTAAAAGAAAACTAACCTTAGATAGTTTTATGCATGGTTCACCCAACAGATTGGTTCGGTAATAATTTGCGTAGAAGTGTCAACAACCTCGAAATTTGGTAACTTAAAACAACTTTGTTTGAAAATGATATCAGATCCAAAATTAACATAAAGATGTTATAATTTAGTTAGAAAATCATTTAAGGAATCTGTTCAATATCATTTTGATTTTACAAAATTGGATTATATACGGTTTACTATTATGTGCTACATGTTGTATGTGTATTAAAAAATATATTAAAAAAGTATTAGACATTTTGAAAGATTACCTACACTTCATTAGTCTCAACTTGAATTAAAAAAGCACAAAAGAAAGTGGCGGAATGAATGAGATTTCTTAATTTCAACTTTTAAAGAGGTTTAAAATTTAATTGATATTTTTAAGTTTTCACACTTAAAATGGTGGTCTAAAGTTTAAAGTATTATGTTTCTCTTTTGATGCTCACAACCTGTACTCTTATAGAGACCATTTATAAAGAATACTAATATTTTATAATTAGTGATTTGCACATTTTACTAATTTATTTGGACACTCAAATTGTATGTCTCTTGACATTTATACTTTTAAAAATTTAGTGATACAAATATATATATTAAGGGTATAATATTCATCACATGCATATTTTGGAGTGTATCAATAAAATTTTAGAGTGTGCAAATTATCTTCCAAATTTTATAGAACACATTATTATACATAATGTGATTGGTAAAAAAAAGGTCTTAATTCTTGTTGACATATATACAACCATATTATCTTCATCATTATCTCTAAATATTATGTGTTAATAGAACAATAAAATGGACCATCATAATCATGAAAATGAGGGACACGCATGCATACTCGTGTAAACATTACGTGCTAATATGATAATAATTATAATTAATTTTTATTATGTTCTTGTTATGTCAATAAGAATAGAGGATAATAACCGTTTTTTGAACTTTTTAATATGGTCACCATTTATTAATAATGATTTATATGTCGTCAAAGTTCTCACGTATTTGATTTCATTTCGGTTTTTCGTGTTAATACTGTGTCACATCCATATCGACATGAATTACTTAGCAACACTCAAACACAACTAATTCTACATCCGTCAACAACATCTTCATGCTAACATGCAAACAACACACGATAAAATCTGACAAGATTAATACAAAAAAATATTCTCAATCCAGCCCTTATGCTTTTTTAATATCTCCATCAGAGCTTCACTATAAGCAGCTTCCTCCGATTCTTTAAAATCATTCAAACAGATGTCCATACAATAATCAAAATTTTCAGCAAGGAGATTATATCCATTATAAAAAGAGTAAACCCCTTCATAACGTACCTCATAACTTGCAATTCCCACAAAGGAATGTAACACTGACTTATCCTGTAAGAAACATCGAGATGGTCCTTTCTCAGTTCTGCTGCTTTAGAGGATGGATGTATTAAGTTTACTCATCCCAGAAACTATTTCCCCACTAAGTGAAACTTTCCTTTCTTTACCCGAATACAATTGAGCAACAAAGATTACCTGCGCCCAGTAGCTTGATTCCAGAAAGATAACTCCAAGATAACTTCGAAAACAGAATTAAAATTACTATAAGCTCAGTCATATGCCGCTTCGTCCCATGTGGAGGTTCTACTTTCAAAACACATCAAACTCGCATGCCTGATCCTCTAACTCTTTTTCCAAGTTCCTGACATAAGTTTCAAGATCTTTAATGATATGAATTGATTATGATAGCTTTTCAGATTTCATTTCGAGCTCTTTGTTTAAGCTCTCTATTTGTGTTTCGATTTCATTAACCACATAATAAGATATGATGTTGTATGTATTTGAAGCTTTCCTTTTTCTTTTGTAACTAAGGATTAATTTAAACATGTAAATCAAATAAAAGAGTAAAATACAGTGAAAAGAGCTGTAACCTTTGGACCATATGGGGTATTTGGAATGACTTACAGAAACGACTTATTATTGTCGAATGCATCAGTGTGAAGATTTTACTATATTCCTGTACATTCATATGTCTGATGCAACTATGTACGAACTTCTTGAGGATCGTACTTGACATACTCAATGCAATCTTGACTTACGCACTGCCTTGGTTTCTAGGAATACTCACATGTCAATTTGAGGTTTAATTGTTATTCTGAACACCGGGGTAAGTCTCAAGTCCAAGTATGTCGATTTCATTGATATACAACAATAGTTAATATCGTTGGTCGGAAAAAGCATGTTTCACCTGTGTTGGCAGGATATGCGTGTCCTCGAGGTATGGTACTTCTTTTCCAAGACCAACACAAAAAGTATGTGCATATGAATCACATATATCACATAGTAACATCAAGGCATCGTTACCACCACACTGGCATTCAGTATACATCACGTTTTCATATGGGTAAAGATATCCCCTTAGGTTTTCTGCAGATGGTTGATAAACCTGCAGAAAGCATCAAAGTTGTGTCAATATATTAAGGTTGCTACTATATTAGAATGTAAGATAGAAAACACTGAATATATCAGCATGCACAAGGTAAATTTCTACCCGAAACACTGAATACTTTTTTCGGGTGGAAATTTACCTTGTGCATGCTTTGACAGGACTCGACAGCTACTATCAATAGTACACAGACCGAAACACCCACTAAATGGTTCGCATTTGCAAAAGGCTGTCAACATCATATAATAAGCATGTTTGAACAACCCCACATTAGTATCATACCTAGTCAAACACCCCTTAAAAGCTTTTTGTCTAAAAAACGCAAAACCTAGGAGGAAACTAATGATACAAAATTGACATAATAATGTCATTAAATTTGTAGACTTGTGCATGGCATTCTTGGTTGTTTGTATAAACTTAATAAATGTGATTATGAGTTTGCAACTGTTACGTATTCATTAGTAGTTATTAATTTATTCTGGTCGATTTATTTTTCACATAAGCATAATGGCTATAATCAAAACTTAATGGTTGATGTATCTGAGTCTATATGAAAGAATTAATAGAAATAAAATACTATCAAGGATACTGTTATTGATAACGTACTTTACAATATGTAGCCATACTTTACACCATGATCTTGCATAAACCGTTGAACATTTTTATAGTTGAAGCGGATAGGCCTGACGCGGTGATAAAGATAAAGCCATTAGAAAACTTTACCTGATCAATTAAAAAGATGGTGCAGTCCAACGAATTCGCACGATTTAGCAAGTCATTTAATAGCGACTTATCGCGTTAGGCTATGAAAAGTTACTATTTTTCATTTGAATGTTTCGTTAATAACCTGAACTCTGCAAAAAAAATATAGAATCTTCTAATCGGGCTAGATCAAGTCCATGACATAGCCTCAATGCTCGTCCAAAAGAAGTGAATCCGGTGTTGCTACCAATGCTCATGTTCCTACCTGTTTAACACAATAACTTTATGATCTTTAACCACTAAACACCAGTGACAATGTAGGGCATAGGCATGTTCAGCTATGCTCTTTTGGTGACGTGTCTAATCATGTTTAGACATCATTCAAATATGATTCAGTATTTGTAATGGAAGCTCTTTTATAGACTGTTTAGCCAATATAACGTATATCAGTTATGTATAAAGATCTAAATTGATAGAATGTAGATTTAAATTAAAGTATCTTTCCTCATCTTTGTTGCAGGTGACTTCTAGCAAAAACCTCAAGCAATAACATCTTCTTTGGGTTCGACAAGTACATCGTCTTGCTTAGGATGTGGGACTAAGAACTAAAGAACCAAACACCCGACATCCAGCTACGGTTGAATACGACATTTAACCAATACGAAAAGCCGTTGTTTTCAATCTATTTTATTTTGTACACAAATGCACTCACTTATTGCCTCTTTCAATTTTGCATTTGGTGTTCTTACAGCTTTACTCACTTCTTCTTACTAAGATCGTTTTTATACGATAGATTGCATCTTAGTATTGCTAATTCATCCACTTGTTTCGTGTTTGTTAAAAATCTGCAGGCCCCACATATCCGAAATTTTAGTATTGATGATTATTTTCGGAAGAACAGCTCCCGTCTTCCCTAATGGCCATAGTGCCAGAATCGCCAGCATAAGGTGAGACTATGGGGGTGTTTTGTTTAAGCTTACTTTTTGGGCATATGAGCTGATATGAGTTGGATTAATATTCGTAGGCTCATTGTCCAGCTTATATCTTGACCTTTAAGCTTATTGGCACTCATGTTCCCTTAATGCTATGATCTATGCCTAAATCCTAACAACCACTGATAAGTTTTAACCTGCAAATTCTATATTCTAGGGAAGAAAAAAACTAAAGATATACTTATATTATTATCTACCCAACCCACTTTACTTGACTTAACACCCTTTAAGACATTGACAAACAAATTGTTAGTCGATAAAACTGAGAGATTAAAGTTTATTCACTTTATAAAGTGTATATCTTTACCATCAAGAAAATAAGGACAGAATCCTACCATGTTGTTAATAACACAATTGGGGCTTAACTTGATAGATCAGTTATGCACATGATTACCTTGAAAATATTCTTAAAAATGAAATGTAAAATAAATAAATTGTGAAAAAATGTAGAAAATAATAATACAGAAAAATTGTTACGTAAAACAATAGTTATACCTCCAAGTAAACAGGAACCTTTGTGAATTTTTTGAATCTGCGCATACACAATAGAATGTGTTTTCTAAAATAGTTGTTGTATAATTATAAGAAGTTATATGGGTAAAGTTATACCTATACATGTTCTTGACGCACTCACAAATTAAAATTACGCCCTTTGTATAGTCAAATGGTCCCCACCTCGGTTTCTCCAATTGACTTCCTGACAAGTTCTTTTAGGACAAAATGTACCTACATAATGTTATCGATGTAAGTTGTGCAGCTCAAAGTCCAACACTATAAATTTTTACTTAATAAATGTGTATATGAATACCCACTGCAGCTCAAATCCAAGCTGATATCACAAAGTTGTAATTTAAATGAGTGAAGAGGACCTTTACGAAAATGTCTTCAAGGTTATCAATGAGTTTTTGTTGAGATAGCTTTGCCCATCATTGATGGCATTTCTTTTTTAAGACGGATAATGATAAAAGCGTGAATCTTGGCGGCTCTAGCACGTTTTACAAACTGGTTAATCTTTAAACAGAGAGACAAATATAATTAACCATTGCATATATGAAAAACGAAGTTTGCTGTTTGTGTGATACCTTTTTCGGATCATGAAGTGGAATCTAGATGTTGGTAGCAATGTCTACATCCTCAGGAACAGAACGGGTCGATATAACATGTATGTCTTTTGCATAGACCCTATAGATAAAGCCTGAAAGCATACGTCAGAACCAAATTGAGGACACAAAAATTTTATGATACATTGTAAAAACTATTGATTAAAGAAAATTCAATATATAGGTGCTACGACTGAGGCACAATTCGTTTAAGGCTGGTGCAACAGTCCAATGGTAAGAAAGAATCCATACCTTTTTATAAAAGAATCCATGATATATTTGCATGATGGAGGTCACAGTTTTTGTACTGTACAGTACAAACACGAATTTAAGGGTTTAATTCTTTGAAATTGGTACTGTAATTTCAAAATCAATACCTTTTTATAATACCAAAATCAATACCTTTAAACAAAATCAATTTTACACAAAATCAAGATATTAGAAAATAAAAATCATACCTTTAAGTTATTGAAAGAGTGTTTTATTACTATAACCACCAAACATACCTTAATCAGAAACCATCCTTGCTAGTATCTAAAGTTTAAACTGTGACATGAATACAAATAGATAAAAAAATAGGGTTTTGAGAAAAAGAACATATACCTTTAAAACAAAACTAAAAAGATATTAATCTGCAAAAAAGAACAACATATGCATACCCAATCTCAAAGTCAACAACATATGCATAATCAGGTTTGAGTTTAATCAAACTTAGTTACCTTGTGAAAGAGCTAGACTGAAGGTGTTGATGGATCGATTTATGTGGGTTTAAAAAAATCGTGTGTTTTTGTTATGGTTTTGTAAGATACGAATAATGAGAAGAATTATTATATTAGGGTTAAAAAATTTCCAGATTTAAAAAAGATTTAGTTTCCAAAATAAATTAGATATAACCCATAGCCAATAAGAAAACGCCATGTAGGATATGACATGGCGCTATTTATTTTCCTATGTCAAACTTAGCCCCATATAAATATTATAGATATATATATATATATATATATATATATATATATATATATATATATATATATATATATATATATATATATATATATACATATATATATATATATATATATATATATATATATATATATATATATATATATATATATATATATATATATATATATATATATATATATATATATATATATATATATATATATATATATATATATATATATATAGATACATATATATATATATATAGGGAGGCGTTCTTGTGGTATACACCCTTTAACTAGGTTATAATAGGTACAGTTATGAACCATTGGATCAAGTTTGATTACTTAAGATCACATTTAATTTTATTAATGGCTTAATTGTAATTAAATAGAAAACCAATGGCATTATGTATGGATTTTACCTCATTGAATGTAAATTTTTTGTGACACTATAGATTAACGCAAAATGTTTGTTACTCTGTAGATAAACTTACGTGACTCATATTCTTGTTATCATTTGCCAATTTGTTTTCTCACCATTTAATTTTTTTTAACAACTCAATTATGCTCTCGTTCACACATCTCCCTGATACACGATGTTGAAAATAGAATACACATGTTCAATTGTTTACGCAACAATGGATACACATACATAAAAATATTATCTACACGATGATACATACGAACTAATTTTCAAAATATGAATTATCCGCGATGACGGTGACACATCGAAACTGATGAATATTATTCATACAAGACTCGTAAAAAGTAATATTGATTAAGTCATACAACAAAATAAACTAATGATCCACCAAGTGATACACAAACAATGAAAGAAGGTCCACTTATACTATTTTAAAGAAACAAACATAAACTGTTGATACACATGAATTCCGACAATGGTGGTGAAAATAAGTCCCATTCACCAAAAACAAGAAAAAGAAAAATCTCCAAATTTGGTATTAGATCCCAAATATGTATCACCAATCTATGGATCTCGACAAGCGTCTTCGAAGGTAAGAAAGTAACAAACAATAATATCAAACACTCTTATTTGTGAACTGATCACATACTTTCATGTAGCATAGTGATGCGGGCTAACCATAAAGCTAATACTACTTTTCCAAAAAACATAGTCATTTCTGTTAATTGTAAAGCTTTTAAACCCGAGACAACATTAATTATTTCAAAACTCAGCAAAACAATCACCGTTAACATTTCTGAGTGGAGGAATCAATACATGAGCATAGTTAAAGGCCTACATAGTCCTGAAGGAGAACAACTACGTTTGTAATTTTACTAAAGAGAAGAGAATCAACACATAATAGTATGACTAGGAGGAGGAGACCTGATGGTGCACCAATTTCTGAGCAAGATGAAGGTGCTGCTTTGGCTATGAGACTGCAACAAGAGGATTTCATGGGAGCATTTGGAGGGTCTGAACAACCACATCAGTAAAATTTCTAATAGCCATTTGATGCATCGAGTAATTGATACACAAAAGATATGACCGATATGTTAATAAAAAAAGTCGGGTACATATAACGAGTTACGAATCAAACTTTGATACACATGGATTACAACCACTGATGAACATCTATACATCGAATTGCAGCAACCTAAAAAAATACAAAAGGAATTAGAAGTGATCCATTTGTTATAATAGCAAATATTAGAGGTTGGATGTTAAAATGGGCTCATTCTCACTGACTTTACCGAGTTAAAAATTATATTGATGACATATAGAATATGGGTCCGTATCCATAAATCACAAAACAATAACCTTGCAACATAAATAGTTGGTTTATGAACAAACAATTATTTGGCGTCATATATAACTTCGAGATAATAAGTACTACCTTGATCTCGTAACAAGGACGCCGTAAATGCGAGTGGAGAGTAAAAGATACAAGAACGTAAAAGATACAAAACACCTAGACAAATACAATAGGATCGCACAAAAAAGAATACTACTACCCGTATATTTTTCAATATAGCTTACTATTGTTCATTTCTTGAGCACTGTTCTAAGTCTTATCTACTAACAATGTACTCTAGTAAACTGAAACAATATAAAACACTTATATGATACTTAAGTTAAATGTGGAAATTACATGGTATACTTCACAAAATATGACAAAGACTTCAAAGTTGCCATTAAAAATTCAAACATTATCAATATGCATTGAGATGGATAGACCTTTAAATGGCTGCAAATCACCGTCATTGGAAAAACAATCACAAGACAAAATATTATATGATCCTAATACAAAAAATTGATGTAGAAATATTTATCTTTCATACACATCTATCCTAGATTCACAAATATAGAACTGTTGATACAGATTATTTATAAATTCTTAAAAATAGGGGTCATCGTATCTAATATATAAAGTATTATAAACCGATTTCGGTTCATAAACATGGGCGATACGACTGGAGAAAAAAACGATTTCGATTCATAAACAAAATGGACCGGCCTTGACTCGTGTATCACCCAGGAACGAAAACTTACAACCAATTACACTTTTAACTATGTTGATCGAAATTAAAGACAATCGAAGATTGTTTTTCGTTCTTTGGGTGCAAGATTCTGTTCTTCGGGTTCAAGACGAATCACAAGAAGATTATTATTTTTGTAGAAAAGAATATATGGAATAAAGATGAACGCGGGATGAAAGCGAATAAATCGAAATTTGTGACGGCGACCAAGAAAAGTGATAGATTTTGAGTTCCAATAATTTGACAAAAGATTTTTTACAAGAAGGGTGTAACGAGATGTTTTCATATTTTAGACAAATGAATATTACTAAAATACCCTCAGTTTAATTTAAATTAATAAGTATTTTCTTCCAGATAATAAAGACACTTGTCATTCTATTATTGGTGCTTATTATAATGCATTTTAAGCTGTAACTCACTTGAACACAAATCTATATATATATATATATATATATATATATATATATATATATATATATATATATATATATATATATATATATATATATATATATATATATATATATATATATATATATATATATATATATATACTAGACGATTACCCGCGCATAGCCGCGGAATTGTCTGGTGACAGAAAATTAATGATACGATATA